>APFE030773326.1:0-25736 GCA_000404065.3 Pinus taeda
TAGTAGAAATTAGATTCCCACTCTTTCTTTGAAATTTATTTCTTCTTAATGTCCTTCCCCTTTCCTCCCCTTCCCCCAATTATTTTTTCTCCTTTATTTTATGTTGGTTTCTTTTTTGAGTGCTTTTCCCCTAACTTTTTCTTCTTCCTTACCTATTTTGTTTTTTAGAATTTTATATCTTAGTCAAGTTTTAGGTCTTCTCCTTATTGATTTATTAATTTCTTTTAACTAATTTTTTTGGGTCCTTACAAATTAAGATTCAATTAATTAAATTTAATTAAATGATTTTTATTTCTATATTTTTAACTTTGCTTAATATAAATTTATAGTTTATTTACAGCTTATTTTTATTATTAATTTTTCCATTTGGCCTATTGTATATTTATCTACTAGCAATTTGGTTTTATTATTAAAGATGATGGTTATTATTAACATTATTAACCAAAAAATACTATTATTAAATATAGTATATCAATATTACACATTTTTATTTGATTTTAATTCTTTTAATTTATTAATATCATTACTATTATACAAGATACCTTTAAAATAATTAATTAGATTTAATTAATTATTTTTCTATTTTTATTTTTTCACTTTATTTAATTTTTATATTATCTATACTATTTGGAATTTATTATTACAATCAATAACTATTTATTAATCTGTTAAAATAATTATTATTAAAATAGTCCTTTATATTTGACTAAATTTTTTTTTAAATTTTATTATATCATTACAAAAATACTTTATTCTTGTTCTAATTTTAATTATGTTTCCCTCCTAAAGGATATTTCCTTCGACTTTTGACTTTCAAATATTAATCTTACTATCGATTTCTTAGGACTCCTCCCTATTTATTCCCTTGGTTGAGTCAATTTTTTCTTTATCTATTCTTCCTAAAGATGAACCACTTTGGTTGAATTAAAGCGCACCAACAATGAAAATAGTGATGTCATGGATTCAAAAAATAGATTTCAAAATAATTCTACTCATAAAAGCCTCCATTCACAAATATTTGGTACATCTTAGCACTCGACATATAGATATTTGTAAGTATAAAGTTCTTATGTGCTTGTTAATTAAATTTAAATATAGCTATAAAATCATTATTTTAATTGATATGGTAAAATGATTTTTTATTTATAAAAACTATTTATATGTTATATATTGCAAAAATTTTATGGGGCTACACAGTAGAACTCATTTATATTGTTTTTTCACAATTTTCATCAAGAAGAGCATGTCTTCACACATTTGAACCTGCCACAGCCAAAAACACAATATGTTCCTCTACCACTTGAGCTCAAATCCTTTGATAGTTAATAAAAACGATATTACAATATAAAAAACTTGGATTTCAATTTTGTTTGCATTAACACCTATACATTTCCATTGTATTGGACATCTTCCCTATAACCAACTTAGATCCATCTTTAGTTTGGGTCTAATGAGTGCTAATAGTGATCAAATATCTTGACATCCAAACCTCTTTTAGAGTGAAAAGAGATTTGATCCCTCTTGGTGTTTGGTAGATTCAGATTTCCCTCTGGACGCTTGATAGATCTAAATTTTCTTCTTGATGCTTGGTAGATCTAGATTTCCCTCTCGAAGATTGGTAGATCTCGATTTCCCTCTTGATGCTTGGTAGATTCAAGTTTAAGATGGATCTAGCCTGGTTTAATTTCCCCCTTTAAGTGACCATATGAATGGACTACTCCTCAGCATTTCATGGTGGTGGAATTGGAGAGATGGGTAGTGGTGCCATCTATAATATTGTCTTCCTTCTTTCGACATCCAACATAAGGTTATTCAGGTTGTCCAAACTTTGCATGAGATTATCAAGAGTTTGATGTTGAACTACTAGAACCTTTCCAAGAAACATCTCGACATGCCAATAAAGGTCTATTGTATGTAGATTGTGAATTTTTTCCCTTGATATTTCTTGTATCTAGTACCCATGCGGTGACTTTCTCCATTCACATCTTAGTCTAGGACCTCCTACATTTTTTGGTGAATTTCCTCTTGCAAAAGCTTGGTTTCTTCCTAAATCTCACAAGGATTGTGCTCTTGAAAACCATGCACTGAGGAATCAACACAAATTCTCGTCCTAGAGATGCCCATTGTTCCATGTCACCCCCTTCCTCTATGCCAATTTGTGCATTGACGCATCATAGAAATAAGAGGTAGCAAGACATAGTTAATACTTAGTTGGTGCAAAGTCAAGAGATTGAAGAGACATTGATGTAAGAAGATGGCCAAAAAATTTTGCGAGGAGGGTTGCACCATCGAGACCTTCTTATCATCCTTGTTTAGACATCTAGAATAAAGTTCTTCATCTTGTCCAACATGTGCATGAGAACAGATTTAGTTTGATGTTGATCTACTAGAACCTTGGAAATCAACAAATTGATATACTAATAGAGGTGCACTATATGTAGATAGTGATTTTTTTTCCCTTGAGTATTTCTTATATATAGTACCCATGGGGTGATGATCACCATGAAATCTGTCTAGGACCTCCTACATTTCCTAGAAAATTTTCTCTTACACTAATTAAATTTCTTCCTTAATGTCATGAGTGTTCATTTGAAAACCATATTAGGTCTTGACACAAATTCTTGCCGTAGAGATGTCAATTGTTCCACATACCCCCTTCCTCTATGACAATGTGCACACTCTTTGGAAAAATACTGGGGGGCGCGGGGAAGGGGGGTGAATCAGTATTTAAAACTCACTTATGTATGCGAATTCAATGAAAGGAACCTGTATATGTATGTGACTATTATGCAGACAACTAGCGTATATCTAGTAAACTTACCTTTCTGATAATTCATCACCTGTTTCACTTTAACTAGTGTATCAGTACCTCATTAAAAATTAATTAAACAATAACCATGTGTAGTAAGAAAAAATAAACCATCATACATAAGCAACACATCAACACACATGAACACCAGGATTTTTAGGTGGAAACTCAATGTGGGAAAAAGCCATCGATGTCATCATCTTTGTTTTGTTTTTATATAAATACATTATCATACTAGAGAAGACTCATACCTTCACATAGGAACCCACCTGCAGAAGGCTACAACCTTCTCTCATTCTCTAGCACCCACTAGAAGGGAGCTCCAACCCCCTAATCTCATTTACCACCACCCATCGGAAGGGAGCTCCAACCCCTGAACGTTTCATAAATTTTCACACTTGATCCACCTGATACAAAACATCTCAACTTGTAGGCCACCTTTAATAAAATTTTCAGATTAGACCCACTACCATCATTTAAGCCCAATACCAAATATCATAAATAAAATTTATTACTGCAACAAATCACTCACTCATTGAACCAACTGGATCAACAAATCCTTGAACTTACTGAGGCCCAAATAAACCAACTTATTCTTAGACAACCAAAGCAGTTATATCACTGTAACTAGAATACTAATACTAAACTCACACACTACATCAACTTACTGAATCAACTGAAGACCATGACCAATAAAATATTAGACTATATACACTACTTTACTTTAGAAAATCTACGTGTATACACGACTTCCTTGAAGCATACCCACGTATAGATATCAAAACATTAAACCCTGAAACTAAATCATTGTCATTCTGAAATAGACATTGAGTCACACCCTAAAGCACCGAATTATTTTTAAATAATCACATAACCATCACATATATTCAATCACATATAACTAGCAACATCGTCACTTTTCAATCAATCAAATTGACTTCAAGCATCACTGTTAAACCCAGATCATGAAGTAAGACTTCATTGATAGACACCACAAACACAAGAAGATCAATTAGACTGGTCATGCATTCCTTGCAACAAAACCCTAACTTATATACGTGCTTTCCATAAAGAGTTTCTGCATGTATACGTGCTTTTCAAGAATGAAACCCACATATATGCAACTTACCAACATCAAACCAACATATGTACGCGCCTTTCATATTATAAAACCCACGTATAAATCTGTAAATACCGCCTTAAAACTTTGCTGCACATGAGATCTTCAGAGCAAATACATTTATTGACATACATAATAAAAAATGTGCTAGACATAAGTATCACAGATCAAACTAATCCACTATCAATATAGTCATTTAAGATTATTGGATTTTATCCATCATCAAATTCTCGGATTCATACTTAGTTTTAGATCAAGCTATTCATTAATATCCCATTCATGCATGCTTGCTTTAGATCTAAATATTCATCAAATATTCATCACTTGCACACCCTAAGTACTTTGATCTTCATCTCCTTATATAGCTTATCCCTTATCCAATACCAGAGGTCAGAATCACACTAACTTTGATAGTATTCCTTGATGGGATCAACATCCATTATTGGGCTCAATACCATGGGTCAATACTATGGTAGAGACCCATGGTATCTAGAGTACCATGGTGTAGAAACTATACACACATTTCTTCTCTATGCTCGCATATGTATGTGGCTTTGTCTCACAGAACGTGTGTATACTTCTTGAAATTTCATCTTTATCAATCCCTTGTCTCTGAACTACTATTCCTTTGACCAAAATCTCTATCACATGTATACACATCCTATTGACATCTTCATCAAGTAGGTTTCCATCAAGGACAACACATTAGTCATAATTCCAACAATCTCCCCCTTTGGACTTGATGGAAACCATTTTGGTGTTTGTTCACCACCACCTGTAGATACCTGTAAACATATTTGTACCTAAAAACACATATGTAGATACAGCAAGCTTTGCAAACACCAAGTTACTCTCCCCCTTTGATATCAAGGGCAAAGACATGACCAATGTTAAAGGAAAGGTTCTCTACCTTGTAGAGACATGAGCACAATGGATTTGCACTATATACTAGCAATGCTCCCCTTTAGCATATGCTGAATTTGTTGAGGATATACAAAAGTGCATATGACTTTTCCTATCACCAAGGACTCAAACTTAGATCAATCACCCAATCACATTGGGGTTATATATTTGACTTCATTATTACATCAAACACCCAATCATAGTCGAGTTGCATATTTGACTCAAAATTACATCACATGCCCAAAAAGATGGGATGACTTGACCACAATAGTCCATATATGACTGATTTTTACAATTATTACATCATATGTATTTAGATGACCTTCGCATCAAATGATAGATATGACATTTATAACCAAGAAGAAAGACCTCAAAAACTCCATGATAGTTATCAACAACTATCATATACCATATAGGATCTTCACCATTTGCACTTTTTCATCATTAATAAAAAACTTTAGCAACATAAGCATTATCACCATTGATAAGAATCGTTATGTACCAGGAATTCTAAAGCAAACTTAATGCCAACAATGCATTATTAGAAGAATAGAAAATGCTCCCCCTAAACCTGCTTCATATCTGCAGACTGTACTCAACCAATTCCAGAACCAACAAACAAATTTGGAGCTTGTTTCTTTATCATAAAGAAAATATGTGATTGTTCAGATAAGAAATTGCACATGACTTTTCTTCATAAGATCTACATACAAAAGGTGAAATATTAAAACTTCACAACTTTAGCTCCCCCTGAGCCTGTATTATATGTACATGTTCGTTGTTACTACACCAGATGTATTCTTAGTAATATAAGTATCACAATGATCAACATCAAGACGAAACATGTATTACTCCCCCTAGGATTATACATCACTGATCCTAAGGACCTGATAATTATCTTATGTTCTCATGAGGTCATGTACCTCACATCACTTCTGTAGTCATTGTTAGAAGTATTATTTTAAGAATAATGGACTACAATAGGCACCATATTATTTTACTCTGATTATAAATCCCCCTCATATCTACAAGAATTTCGTTCTTTAAGCACATAAATATTTTCTGGGTTTATATATCCTCTTTCCATGACTTTTCTAGTTTCTTCATCCATCACCTTACACTTCGTTGATGTCGTGTCATCTGACAAAGGAAAAAATCAAAAGAAACCAGGAGGCAAGAAGAAGGGGAAGAACAAGAAGAAACAAGATAATTCCCCTCAAGAGAAATCATCTGATTCCTCTACTTCGGCAAGGAAACCTCGTTATGCATGTCTTATTTGTAATGACAAGCATTTTACAAGAGATTGCGCACACCGCTCAGAAGTCTTTAAGCTTTTAAAGACTTCTAACACATCTGCACTGTTGACGGATCTGTTCCCAAACTTGGAGACACATTTGGTTGTGAGAGACTATGCTACCACATCCCAAGTACTTATGTTATCCATGACAAAGCCATAAAACAAAGTTTTGGTGTAAACAAGAAATAAAGACTATGGAAATCCACCATCATCGTCGAATAATCAGGCCACTGATTAATGTAATCCTTCGACTTCAACTTCATCTAAAAATATTCCACCACCTATTTCACCATAATTGACAATAAAACCACCAAAGCGAGTTGTGCATAAATTAAGATTTAACCCTCGCGCTCGAGCATCTCAAAACTATAACATAGTGGATGATCTTGCTCAATCACCTTCTACTATGTCGACATTCGAGGTGTTACAAAACCCTCCCTCCTAGAAGCAGGCTTTACTATCAGCAATTGGTGGAGTAGACCCTACGGATTCCAATCTTGTGGTTTTTAACCATGAGGGATATAAACCATAGTTACTAGCACAGTTAGCTTTCCTAATTCATGTAAAGGCTCTCAATAAGAATGTTCACCAGACTATTATTGACAAGGGGGCATCTACTTGCATTATGTCAATGAGCTGCTGGAAAACACTTGGTTCACCATCGTTGTCACGATCACCAACCGTGTTAAAATATTTTGATGGACAAACATATACCTCTTGTGGGATTTTGAGTAACCTACAAATAAAACTATGAGGAAAAACAGCTACTGTTGAAGTTGAGGTAGTTGATGGACCCCTCAACTACAACATTTTACTGGGAAGGCCATGGGTATATGCTATGGCAGCTATGGTTTCCATGTACTTTCATACTATTGCATTCCCTCATAAGGGTGGAATCACAATTATCGATCAGCTTGCCTTCTTTGCTTCTAGTGCACAGGCTACAGGAAGCATTATGTTGGTACATGGACCCTTGTTGTCACTTCAAAGTGTTGGTGTAGGTATCTTCAAAGATCCTTCCCTAATGGGTATTTTTATGCTACCTTCACCATTTGATTTGGCAGAAGTGGCAAGAGTGGATACTTGCAACATGATTTCCTCCACCTCATCTGATTTAAGGAGGATTACCAATGATTCTGAAGTTCATAGTAATGTTGAGGTTATGTTGCTAAGCCCCATTGAGCTAGTATAGAAATACTTTTTTTTGTCTTGTGCGGCAAACCCAAATCCACTTTCACCAATTGTATGGGTAGACCGTTTGTTAGAATATGGTACGTCTTCAGACCCTTTTCATATAGACATTCTACGGATGAAGGAATCGTCCAATCAATGATGATAGGAGAAGAACCTTGCGAGGATTATCATCATCTTTCCCATCTTCCAAATGACATCAAAGATTATTCAAATGAACTAAACCACCCTTTAGTTGTTGACTTCCTGTCAAATTCAGTTTTCGTAGACATAATAGATTCCGAGCGAAACCTGTCAAATATTGAAGAAACGATTTCTATTAATATTTCGACCAAGCCTAATTATGTAGAAAACATTCACGTTGGAAAATCTTGTTCTTCATGGGAACTTGATAGTTACCATACTCCCTTTCGTGAATTTAGAGATATATTTGAATGGTGATATGAGGAGATGTCAGGCATTCACTCTAGTATTGTTGAACACGAAATCAAAATGTACCTTGATGTCAAACCAGTACGATAGAACCTTCGACCTGTTCATCCAAAGAAAGCTACTTCCATCAAAGAAGAATTTGAAAAGCTTTTTCATGCTGGTTTCATTTACCCCATACCTCTTACTGACTGGGTTTTCAACATTGTTCCTGTCATGAAGAAACAAGGGACAATTCCAATGTGCATCGATTATAGGGATGTAAATCAGGTATGTCCAAGGGAAAATTATCCTACTTCTTTTATCGACCAGATTATTGATGAGTGTGCCAGATGTGAAATATTCTCATTTATGGATGGTTTTTCCGGCTACAATCAAATCAATATCTGCCCATAGGACCAATCAAAAACCACTTTTATTTGTCCATGGGGCACATTCGTGCATAGGAAACTCCCATTTGGTTTGAAAAATGTAGGGTATACATTTCAAAGGGCAATGAAATATGCCTTCCATGACATCAAGCACATTTCTCAACCTTACCTTGATGATTTACCTACTCATTCATGAAAGCAAACTCATCACCCGCAACATTTGAGAGCAATATTTTTACGGTTCCGACACTACAAGATACAACTCAATCCACACAAATGTGTGTTTTGTGTTGGTTCTAGCCAATTGCTTGGATTTGTAGTGTCTAAAGACGGAATTCGACTCGATACATTAAAGCTTTAGGTAGTCCTTGACTTGCCTCCCCTTTAAATCTTTTCCAGTTACAAAGACTCCAAGGGAAGGCTAAATTTCTGAGGAGGTTCATTCCTAATTACATTGAGATGGCTAAAGGTTTTACACATCTTTTGAAAAAGGGGATACCCTTCCATTAGGATCAGGTTGCACAAGCTTCATTTGATGCTCTTAAAGATACCTTTATTATAGCATCATTATTATATTCTCCAAATTATCAAAATGACTATTACATGTATCTTGTCACTGCAGATACAACCATTAGCATGGTTTTAGTCTAGAGGAAAATGGGATTGAAAATCAAATTTATTATTTGAGTCACAATCTCAATGATACAAAAAGTAAGTACTCTTATGTCGAGAAACTAGCTTTGGCAGCTGTGCAAAGCTATTAAGAGATTTCACCATTACATCTGACTTAGAAAGACCATTCTCATTTCGGATTGCAACCCTATGACATACATTTTGTCACGTCAATTTCTAGGGGGAAAATACTCAAAATGGATAGTCATTTTGCAGGAGTTTGATCTGGAATTCATCATGTCCAAATCAAAGATATCTCTAGTTCTCGCTAAGTTACTTTGCAACCTTCCATCGACCTCCATTGATTCAACATCTAAACCATTGATCTTGGATGAGTCTCTGTATCTAATATCGTCATCTGACCCATGGTATGGAGATATACTGATCTATCTCCAGATCCAAACATTATGGCCTGATACCTCTCGATCACAACAATGACACATTTGATACCAAGCCAAAGATTATTTGATCATTGGCGACACTCTTTACTGTCATGGTGTCGATACAATTTTACGAAGGTGCCTCACACATGAGGAAGTCACGAAAGCATTGAATGATTGCCATTCAGGTGCTTGTGGTGAACACTTGTATAGATATGCTACTACACAGAGAATTATCTGTGCCAATTACTTCTGGCCAACTATATTCAAAGATTGTATTGTTGTTAGAAGTTGTCATGAATGCCAGATATATGACTGAGAAACTAGATTACCACCTACACCATTGCATCTAATCATTGTTGTTGGACCATTTGCCAAATGGGGGATTTACTTCATGACATGTAACCCCACCTTGGCCAGGGGGCATGGGTATGTTATAGTCGTCGTTGACTATTTTACCAAATGGGTCGAGGTGATGCCAACATTAAACAATAGTCGCTACTCATTTCTTTTCTAACCATGTGGTTGCCCGGTTTGGTGTAGCACAAGCCATAGTTACAAATCCTGGGTCTCATTTTTGCAATCACATGATGTCTAAGTTGACTACTAAGTTAGGATTATCACATGATAGTTCTACCCCTTATTACCCGCAAGAGAATGGACAAGTTGAGGCTATCAACAAAGTCCTAAAGAAGATGTTGCAAAGAATGATAGTGGTTCATAAATGAAACTGGCATTTAATCCTGTACTCTGCCTTGTGGGCATATCAAACCTCAGTGATAAATGCAACTAGATTCACACCCTTTCAGTTGGTGTATGGTTTGGAAGAAGTCCTACTGATACAATGTGAAATTTCATCTCACAAACTCGCGATTAACCTGTTATTCAACACTTCTGATGAGGAAGCATGTTTCTTGGAACTAATCCATCTATATAAAACCTGTCATGATACCGAATTGACTAATGGAGCACATAAGAAATGAATCAAGGTGCAATATGATAGAAATGTCAAGCCTCGTATCTTCTTAGAAGGAGACCTGGTATTGCATTATGATCGAGAAGTTAATAAACATAGAGCAGGAAATTTGAACCAATGTAGATGGGCCCTTATATTATCAAGTGTGTTCTGGCAAAAGGTGCCTACGAGTTAGTAGATTATGATGGGATTCCATTATTGCAACCCCGAAATGGGTTGTATCTCAAATGTTACTATGCTTAATTGAGTGTAGTAAAACTCACTACATATATTCTTTCATTGCATGCGTGTGTGTGTCTTTTAGAGTTTTTTATCTGGTTAGTAATCTGCTTTGCATTTGTTGCAGATATAGGAGTCTTCAAAACCATTTTTTAGTTACGCCAATGGTGCTAGTTGTATTACGCAGAACCTATCTTCTTCATCATGGGCTATTTTCGCTCCAAGTGGAGAGTTGGTGAGTTTTCAAGGGAGTTGTATCGGTCGATCGACGAGCAACATCACTAAGTATAGCACGTTGATTGAACTTCTCTCTGATGCTATTTCACTTATCATTCGCCGAATCAATGTTAAGCTAAACTTATAACTTGTACTAAAACTAACAAACATTTATACTTAGAGTTCGTATTTTGGAAAGGTATTTTGAACACATTCGATATCAACATATTTCCAGAAACTTTAACACATTAACTGATTCTCTAGTGAATTATGTGATAAATATACATTTGTGACACATGTAAAAGTAATACATCATCAGTTGAATATGATTGCACATAATCATAGAAATCTCTGGAAGTAAAATAGATAAGCGTTTTAAAAGTTTTTAAAAAAATTGTGTCCAAGACACATTTGGTCATCTGACCTAAAAAGCTCAAAATGCATGAAAAACATCCTAAGTAGATCTAGTGGTGCTCCTGATAATAGGTCACAACCTGTGCTATCATGCGCAAAAACCTCACCTAACAGTTAGGAACACCAATAGTGTGGCACTACAGCCTCATATGTAACTCCTCAATTCGTACATCCGGAATACCAAGGGTTAATCCCTCTATGTGATCTTGCAACTTTGCCAAGGTCTCGACCAAATCTAAGTCCTAGAGAACTACTCTCCCAATGTTTCTCTGCACAGGCCCACTTGTACTCTATTGGTGCCCCACAGGTCGAATAGTACCCACATCTGCATGCATGAGAACGATTTTAGTTTTAGTCTTGGAGACATTAAAAGCACAAAAACCACGTATAAAATTGAAAAATCAGAAAACACTTTGGTCAAACAATTTACCCGTAGCACCCCATTATGCTCCCACTGGTAGAATCAAATTTGGATCTCCATGGAAATCCATCCTTGAGTATGGATGCTCCTTGATGACAAGGTGTTGTCACTTGAGCCAATTGAAAAATGAAGTGGAAAAAATGATTGTTGACTGACTCGCATAATGAGCCATCAATTCAACCCACCTCTACATACGTGGATCTCTAGGACCAACTACACCCAGTGATACATGTTGTGGTTGCATCAATGGGATTCTCTCTAAGGTAAAAGCGATTAATATCGAACCATAGAAGAAATTATTTGTCTTACCACATTGTTACATTGGTCAGTTGTTCTTTTAGTGAAGAAAGCACGACCTCACACCAGTTGAAAACTTTTAGCTCTAGACACTCTAGAGCATATTGCATATATGATTTGTTTGCTAGATGTAGTGTCACACTGCCAGCCAATTTTTCCATTGTGAAGAGGATCCTTCTCAAAGGAAAATCACCTACATCCATGATGTTTATTTTCCCATCCTTTCCAGGTTGTGTACTTAGCCAACAAAATTGCGTAATATAATCTCTCACCGATTCACCTCCATGGGCAAGTCCAGAAAGTGAGATGGGGGCACCTCACCTCAACAGTCCGGTAAGAAAGTAAACATCATCAATGGTAATAGGGACCATCTTGTCCCTAATGTGAAAAGTTTGATCGGTCAGGTCCCATGCGTGAACAAGGAACTGCAATAGTTCTATTTGTTGCCTCATTCTGGACAACTTGAAGTATTTGAGTAACCCACAGTTCTTGAGGGCATGTACCTGGATATATTGTTCTCCAAGCTCTCTTTTTTTCCACGTAATCAACATTTTGATTCAATGAAAGGCTAAAAAAAAATCATAAGTTTAGTTTGGATCTTTTCCATGCAAAAAATAGGAAAAAGTTTGGACCCAACAACTAAATTAAACTTGGGAAACTCGCCTAGCACAACCTAGGCTAAAAGATAGTGTGCTGCAGAGTATGCAACCTTATATCTAGTTGTTCTTCAGTGCAATTTTTAAAGTGAAATCTTGTGTTGATCCCAAGGTGAGAAAATGAAACCCAGGGGCCCCCAAAAACCCTAAAATTTGTGTGAAATGACAAAAGAATGACTTGAAAAGAAAGAGGAGAGCTAAAGCTCCTACCTAGTCTGGATGGCATGAGAAATGGTGTGCATAATCTCTCACAATCTACTGATGAAGTTCGAGGTAAAAAACTAGCCTAGAGCAAAAAAATGCATTGTGAGATTCAAATGGCAAAATGTCATGGTAAAAACATGTTTTATGTTTATTTCATGTTCATTAATCAAGTAAACATTAGTATTTGACTATTTTTACCTATGAAACAAGTATTTTTAATCCATTTGGTGTTGTTTTGAGTAGGTTTTACCACTGACATACATAATATGACATGCTCGATTGTAAATTGTACCTTTGACCATAGAGCACACTTTTATCTCTTTTACAAGCTCTGTTAAAAATGAAAAAGGAACCCACTTGGAGTCCTCTTTAAGCTCTTTTCAAACTTTCTAAACATGAAAATATTGCCAAGCGATTGTCCTTTTCAACTCGTTAATGGATTGGAAATAGCATCTCTCTCATTTTATGTTTTCTCAAGCTTGAGAGATTAATCTACAAAAAATAACTTGTGAAGTTTTCTTTTAGAAGGACTTAGTTATCTTTGTCTTTAAACTCATTAAAACATCAAATAGCAACAAACTTGTCCATCTAGACAAGATCGAGTTTCACCTTTGCTAGACTCGTTAAAACATCAAATAATGATGGATTCACCCGAAGGGTGGAATTATACAACAAGCATATGTTATCCTCCTCAAGCTTGATAAAAATAAAGAGGTACTGGTCAGCAATGACTAGGGAAAATGGGAAAAAAGGGGAAAAAACTTTATGGTAGTAGGTCACTCTTCGACATGACACTTTCACTCCATCACTGTGACTATTTGGGTTGGATTATCAGCTTAATGGTTATCATATTGTTGGTCTATCATACCATCCATGACTTTGTTTCAGGTCGATGCTCTCAATTCATTTTAGTGTTGCTGGCATGTTTAAGAGAAGTCATTCAGTCAAAATTCATCCTTTGCAATACCATAGACCTTTAATTTCATGACCACCATTCCTCAAGCTTGCATCATCAGTCAAATTCCATTTCTAAAATCATTACACTCATTTTGTGTCATTGATGTGGGATACATCAAGACCATCCTGTGACGAGTCACTTCTTGTTGACATCAACGGATTATCCAAGAAGTTGACTTAAAAACACCCTTCCAGTACCTTGAGGCTTGCATGCATCAATGATAGGTTTTTTGCTACCAGCGATAGGTTGGCATGAATGGCCTTCGACCGAAAGACTTTGTATGGTGTTTGACATCAAATAATCCATTCACACCATGCAGAATGTACTGCAGTACCTTGAGCATAATTATCATTATCGATGATTTCTCTCATGTCTGTTAACAACTTACATCATTGGCTGGTAATCAGATGGTGTCTTCCCATTCGACATCGGATCACATATTTACATAGTTAGACTCGTACTTGAGCGAACGATTGAATGAGATAGAATACCCCAGGTCTAGTTTCATCCATCCAGGCTGTGATTTTAGGAGTACTAAATCATATGTACAATGGCTTTACATTGATGGTCATTCCAATCATGGGTCTATATTTGTAGACGACTGTTTATGTACATGTAATGAAAGTTTATAAGCTGAGCATGAGTATGCCTTCCCTCAACATTTCATGTAAAAATCAAAATATGATGATATATGTATTGTAATTGATGTAGGTCACCTTCCACTTTGATACCTCCTTATCACATCAGAAAGCATTTCATTCGACATTTTCATTTTTCCGACTTCATGCTTTAGGGGGCGGCTGTTACATATCCATTTGGGCACATCAATCCCATCATCTAGATTAGTGTTTTAAGGCCCATCAAACCCTAATTCTAGTTGATGCATGCCCTAAATAAGTCACCACTTTGAATGCTTCCTTCCTAGACAGTTTCATGGCTTGAAGACATCCAGAAAAGGTCTCTAGAGGGACCAACACAGGTAAGCCCATGTAAGGGTGCACTGCAGAGTAGTTGAGTCCATGCCGAGGTGCTCTGCAGAGCACTTAGGCTTCCTTTCACCTGTGCTGGGCGAGTTTGAGCAAAATTCACATAGGGTTTAGGGAATATTCTTATCTTTTGGAGTTGTCTAGAAGGTTCCCTCACTTATCAACTCCTATGAGCTCGCAAATCAATGAGGACTGAGTTAAGATGCATCCTATCCTCTCATCCCTTCCTCCATAGAACTAATTGTAGGTATGGAAGGCCATTCAATACCACCATTTATGACAAAACCTCCTTCATCTCCCTATAAATTGACCACTCATCTAAGTGATCAGGGGTTGGAATATGTTAAATCGTAAGGAGATAATGTTGCTATGAGAATTGGATTTGAAGCAAGTATTGTAATGTTACAAGTTTGTCATGCTTTTGATGTGATGTGGATGGGATCCAATTTGGAGAAATGACTTTGAATCAGACACAATGGTTGTAATTCCTTCTTCTATTCAATAAAGTATTTGAACCTTTCTCCCATGTGTTTGTATTGTCACACGATGCTTATATGTGTGTAATGTATCTGATTCCATTTACTTATATTCATTAGATCTTTTTCTTTGATCGGTTCTTTGTCTTTTGTTTGTGTTTATAGGTACTTCTCAAGAGTGTTAGGTACGAGAAGGAGTGATAGGATCGATACAAAGGAGACAAGAGGAAAGTACAATTAGGTCTTCTGATCTTCTTTGTCTTATTTATTGCTTATAGGAAAAGGCTAAAGTGCTTTAAACTGTTGTTCTAGATATGGCTACTTATCTATGGAATTAGTATTTATCCATAGATACCAAATTCTCCAAAACAAGATCAACTACATAGGCCTTTGGCAGTGTATGTAAATGAATGGTTAGTGAGCCATACACTGCATTTATTCCATAATATTGCATATCACTTGCCTTAATTTTTTTTTGAATTGACATTGATCCACGTAATATGTCCTATCAAATCTAATTTCCACATGAAAAAACTGATCATTTGTCTTTATTATCATTTCCCCAAACATATATATCAAGTTTGACTTGAAAATTTATAATCACATCTACATGTCATATATTATAAGATCATAAAAGAAAAAATAATAACCTCGTAGAAAATATACCTTCCTACTAAAACATTAATTCACAAAATTTATTAAAGGAAACCCAAACCTTTGTGACATAGCATGGAGCTTTACTATATATATTAATTAAAATAGGAATTAGCAACATTGTGGTACTTGATATTTAAATGTTACATAACCATGACTTGTTTTCACTAATGGGTGGCTGTCCGACCCCAACCTCTAGAACTTTCTTGGGTGCCACTTGGAAACATCACGAGCGTTGGTATAGTTGTTCTTTGATCGCATGATCAACATGGATCTAGGGTTCCTTTCGGTAGCCACCGGACCTAACCCCGCCCTTAGTCCTCCATCATCGTTGTTTGTCCAAAGAGGCTTTCAATATGCAAGTTCTTCCAATGATGGAAGCTCCTTGACTCTTCCAGCATCTAATATCATTGATAATAGATTTTGAGCACCCATTTTGATTTCTCTCCTCTCAGAGGTATCTACAGGTCGAGGAACCTGTCCACAAATATGTCACTGACATAATCAATTTATTTTACTTCCTATACTACTATGGTTTTCAGTTCCTCTGGCTATGTATATGAAATTAATATTTGATGTGGTTACTTATAGTTGGTGATATGTTGGCCAAATTATTTACCTTGTTTACAGGCTTGGTGCAAAGGGGACCCATCGTGATGGGTAATTTCTTGTGAAAATTCTGTTTATTTTCCTTTTTGCTGACTCTATTTTCCAAACTGGTTAATTTTGTGTTTTCTGGCTCCCTTGGTAGGTTACCCTATCACTCCACATGGAGTTTAGTGGACTTCAACCACTTGTTACACCTTCATAGATTCAAGGATGACATCACATGTGCACTACTAGTTGTTGGGGTGTAGTTTAATAACCAAGATTATCATTGTATTGAACAATCAATGGTTCTTGTTGTTATTATGAATACTTAGATTATCGTGTTGTAGCTTAGGGTATTTCCCTTAGGTGTGAACAATCTCTGTTTTCTTTTAAGTAAGGTGACAACTTCCCAAATCTATTTTTGTATACTTCTATTAAAGTCTTGCCCAGTTTGTTGTTTGCTATTTGTTAACTATGAAGGTTCGACCTTGATGGACTCTTGATATATTGAAAGTTTATGATTCTTGTGAACATATGATTTCTTTAGTTTTGATATTCAAAATTATGGTAATATTATAGTGGCTAAGTTTGGAACTGAATTCTACGGTTATTCACCTTGCGGCCTTGTTATAGTCATTTACTTCTTGTATTGATTTGATGATTAAATTTGTATAAAATGGTTACCTATGCAGGTTCATGGTTTATTTTTCCTCCTTTCCCATTTGTTTAAATTGCATTCGGTTATCCAATCTAGAGTTGTCAACACCAGTCACTATTAAATTAGCTTGTTTCTTTAGAGTTTCGCTCCTTGGAAACAACCTCTCTAATACCCTTTAGGTGTTTCAAGAGGGAAGTCCAAGGGTTTCTCATTTTCCATCCAGTTCTCTTCTACAAGTAAAAGATTGAACATTAAATGTAGGGTTTGTTATTCTTATATCAGTTGTGTTCACTTGAATAGTTAATATATTTGAATCCTAACTTCTGCAAGTTCTCATAGTGTAACACAAGTTCTGCAATTTTTCCAATTATTTGCATGGCTCAAAATCTTAGGAGTGATGATTTGATATGAATATTTGTTAATGTAATAATAACCAAACACACAGTGCACACATGGTTATTTTCTTTTACATTTTCTTGCTATTTCAATTATCTTCGATTAAAAATGGTTTTACTGTGCATTCTTTCTTTCCACTTACAAAATCACTATGCTCCCATGTTTCTTCTTCTTTTAGTATATTCACATTTTCTTGTTTTATTTTCTTAAAAAAAAATCTATGGATTCTTTGCCAGAAAAGACATTATTCTTTGAAGCAAATAGTGCTATTTTCAATATGACCGTTCCCTTTTGTTAAAAAAAATTATAATCTATAAAATGTTTGGCGAAAAATTAATTTTTTTCTCTAAGGATTTTTTTTTGCAAAAAGAAAAAGTTATTTTCAAGTAAATGTTTCAATATCCATGTTTGAATGATGTAAATTTATGTTTCTTGTAGGCAAACAATCTCTTTTGAGAGGAATTTTTTTTTTTCAAAAGTTTCAATTTCTATGCTCGATGTAAATTTATGTTTTTAGGCCGGATTTGTAGTTTTCTGTAATCAGGTGTTTTTTATTTTCTGATGTTTCTTTATAATTTTTATAGGGAAAATGTTTGAGTGTGTCACAATTTCTATAAATTTTCTGAGAAAAATATTGTCTGATCAAATCTGTGTCCATGCCTTCAAAATATCCAGATAATCTATATATAGAGCCAATCATCTATTATGTTTCAGAAAATAATAATTAATTTTATTTACTTAAATATTCGAACATTGTTATAAAAAGAGATTGTATATTGAAAAAATTAATATAGCCTTACTAATTTTTTTAACTAATTATAAATTTTTATATTGTAAATGGTGATTATAATAATTTTTTTAAATTCTTTTCCTTTTCGCATTCAATTTCTTAACATTTTACAGTGTCATTCTATTCGTAATTGATGGCAAGGACGACATTGATGGCAGGGACCATGACAACTGAACTGGGGAAAGTAAATGGGTAGTGTTCCTTCCATTGTAAGCGTTTCCCATATAATAATTGATGCTCACACTCACTTTAGCTTCGAAAGTGTATTACATTTTAAGATTCAATTCTCGGGGACTAGAATGTTATTTTTATTGTACACCGTGTTCCCAAATGGATGGACCTCATCCCTAGAGGGCCGAATTTCCTGATTTTGTTTGTAATTTAACTTTTTGGGTTGTTACACCGCAGACCCTTATATGGCTTTCAATCTGCTATAGTTTTGTGTGTTTGCAAGATTTTAGTTGGTACTAAAATTTAGTTGTGTGTCTCTCTAGGAACTAATACATATGGAAATACTTGTATTCCAAGGTTTCCTCTTATTTTAACACTTTATGTTTAGAAAAATGTTGTAAGTTTTTTCTATGAAAGGTATAACTATATCACCTCATAGTTAATATTATCATATAAATTTAGTTTAATGTTATTATTTACATCACTTTTTATAATCAGTTAAAGTATTCAACTATTTCTGGATTGAAGCTTCTGTTATCACCAAAATAAGAGTTTACTTTTTTTGCATGGTCTTAGATGAGTGCGTCAAGTCATCATATCCTTAGTGGGTAGGTGTTAGGTTAGGAGTCTCAAAGGTTTATTTTTTCTTTTATGTCCAAATAAAGTCTAACATCTCTTTCTTATATTTCCTGATTCCCACAACCCTGTTTAGAAACTCATAGCTCAAGGAAAATTTGAAAATTTTGAAATTATTTTTGAGACTACGATTATGTAGCGTAAACAGTGTTGCACTACGAAAACACTGCTCTTTTTGCAATGCTTTTTGTAGCGCGCTATGAAAGTTCGTAAAAGCAATCTTGTCAAACATTAATCTGGTAAAAATCCGTTAGAATTTTCATGATTAGGTTTCAGTAACAAGTCAATCCACGAGTATGCCACTACACCAAACTCATCATTTTGAATTTAGGGGTCATTATGAATGATAATTTCGAAATTCAAAGAAGCTGGCCAGTCTCATCGTCTTAGTTTGCATGCAAGCCCTCGAAACAAAGTTGTGTTCAACAAAAAGCTTTGGGAATTATTCACCAAGGATTTATTCATCCATCATTCAAGTGAGGCTGATCAATTGAATTTCAAAACAAGCCGGTTTTGTTACAGGGACTTAGAAGAAAAGATAACAGAGGAAAAGAAACAACACATGTTTGGCCATTGTTTGAGAACCGAGCCAGAAAACACTGAGGTCCTAAGTAGAGACAAAGAAGTTGTAGAGGCCTTCAAGAAAGTAGGGTGTTGGAATTTTTGTAAAAAATTGCAAGGAGGGCATACCCAAGTAACCAAGGAGTTTGCACTTCATTTTGATGGTTTAAAGGCAAAGGTCAGAATGCTTGATATGCAAGTTTCTCCAGAGGTTATAGCATTGGTGACCGAAATTCCTAGGGGACAAGAGGCCTAGTTCAATAACTTTAGATTCAACATGGAACCATGTGAGGTGTTCCTGAAGCCACAATTTTTAGAAACCAACTTAACCAAAGCAATTCCTATAGACTACATCAAGGATAGCTACACCAACCTGGTCTTCAACATTCAACATTATTTCACCTGTGAAGGTAGATACCAAAAGGTCTATTCATATCATTTTAAACTTCTTTTACATTTTACTGGTATTATTTCTCTAGATTTGCCTTACTTTCTATTTTGAAGTATAACTAAGATGGCAGATAAAATTTAGCTAAAGTCCCAAGGGTGTGAGACTTCCGTGTTTCATCATGGCCTAATTAAATTGATAGTGTTACATGAACTCACAAGGGTCAAAAAATATTGGCCTTCATTTTGGTTTGTATGTGACTTTGTAACAGAAAAACAAGGTGAAGGTGCTAGCTCTGGGGTCAAAGAAACTTCATCAACAAAAGTTAGCAAGTATGCAATGACCAAGGCAAAAAGGTTTGCTAAATTAAAGCCAAGGAAGCATGTGAAGGAAAAAGCAAGCAAAACCTCAGTAGCTAAAAGTCCAATAGTCATTCTTAAAACTCCTAATTCTGCCAAGGGAAAGATATCTGAGCTTAAAGGAGAAACACTAGAATAGTCATCCAGCAAACCAGTTCAAAGGAGACTTACTAAGAGCCACATTTCAAAGAAAAGGGGAAAATAGTGATTTTAGGAGAAGGTTCAAGCTTGAAGGGTGACTTAAGTGATATTTTAAGGGCCATTGACATTACAGAATCCCCTTTGGTGTAGGCAGATGTGGCCGAAGTTCATCAAAGGAAGTTAAAGAAAGTGAAATCCTCCAAAAAAACTGGAATTTAAGGATGAGGTTGCAGCTTTTGTTTTCAAACCCAGAAAACCCTTAACCTGACAATCCAAGAAGCTACAGGAGTGCAATGTTGAATTGGAGAGAATAAAAGAAGCCTTTGTTGTTCAGGAAGAGTTAGAATTACCATCTCATGTATTGAAGGAGACAAAAACATGGTTCCTGCTACTCAAACACAAAAGGTCGATTATGAAGTCATGGAAAGGAGGGTAGAAGCTTCCAACAATGAGATTGTTAAACTAAGGGTGAAAGCAAGAGAACATGCTGCTGAAAAGAAAAACTTCAAAAGGATGAAGGCTCTCTCGGAGACTGAAAGAGTGCCCAAAACAGAAATAGTTAGTAGTGAACAACAATACTTTACCTGGATTGTTCCTGCAACCAAAGAAGCCAAATTTGTGAGAAAAATGAATATTCAGCTCAGAGCTACAAACAAGGGATTGAAGAGGAAAATTGAAGATCTGGAAATACAATTAACCACTCTGGAAGAGGGTCTACAACAATGATGAAACAAGGTGTTGAAGAATGGTAGTGAAGGTATTAAAACAGTTGTTGACACATAAAAGAATTTTGGCATAGAAAGGAAAAGCAACTGCAAAGAAGAGCATCTATGAAGGGATGTGATTTTGATTTTTGGTTAATACATAAATCTTCTCAAAATTTTGGAAAAAGCTCCCAAACCATTGATTTTTGCAGGCCATGTTGAAAAATAACACACACAGCAGTTTCATAGCACGCTACAAAACTGCTGAAGATGATCATTTGGCTCTTATAGATGCATTGTCCAGAAAATGTTGGATCAGTTCCAAATTTTGAAGTTTCTAATGGATATAAGTTTATGTGTGAACTCTCAGATGGCAGGGGTGCAGGTAGCAAAGCTTCAAGGAATACTCCATAGGTAAAATGAAGGTTGTGCTATGAAAATAGAGTATTTTCATAAGCATAGTAATGTTTTCCTCAACATGCTCAAGTTTCCCTTTTGCACAGGTGGAAAAAAACGTTTCAACAAATCATTAATGCTTGACACCTACACACCAACATAAAACTATTTGAAGATAAGCGTAAAGGGTTAAGGACCTAAAAAAGAGGAACTCTGTCTCCTGATTTTTAAGGCAGTTAAGGCATAATATAACAGGCTTTGCAACAGAATCATGGTCATCACCAAACTCGAGGACAGGGTTGGAAATTTCATTAGTAAAGTAAAGATTGTGTTATTGTAAGAAACTATGGTTTTCATACTTAATACAGAGATTAGTTTGACTACCCAAGATTCACAAAGAGTTAATGTGTTTGATGTCCTTATGGCTTTGTTCAATTACTTATTTACAGTGGTATGAGCTTGTGATACTTAGAATTCATTGGAAAATGCTCTAACTTCCTTCACATGTTTGTAAATTGTGTTGATTCACTGTGTTACTGTTTTATTCATAAACCTAAACTCTAAGTGCCTTGACTTCCATGTTTTGTTGATCATGTTGTTTTGTTGAAGACCATTTTGACTCCATAGCTGAATAGAAATTTGCTAATCATACTTTTGAGCAGTCAACCAATTATACTTTGTTTATGTTGTTCCTAAAGTTAGTCATCTAATCTTTAATCAAAAACCCTAAACCTAGTGAGAGAGCCCTCTAAGGTTGACGAGGCTAAGCCTCAACCAAAAGATTGGTTTGAAAGAGTTACTCAGAGTCTACTTGATCAGTAGCCTATCAAGGTTATATTTTGTGATAACAGCTTCTATAATTCCTATATCTTTAATTAAAACTTTACATAGGAATTACATGGTAATTCATACTTCAATACAAAATATCCTTCAAATTTTTTATCTTTTGAAGAGAGATGACTGCTTTAGAATTCTTCTACAACCCCAAGCTTAGGAAGCAAACATCACCTCCACACAATTCTATTGTAGCAAAAAAGTCCAAGAAACAACAATACAACAAGCCTAGCTTCCATAGAATGTGAAATTCAGCAAGCATGCAACTAGTCTTACAATCCACCACCACCTCGCCTATTTTAGCAACCACTTCTAGAAACAATTATCACTGGTACAAGTAGTTATCTCAATCTAGCAATGTGTGACAAAATGTTTCTTTCAAATTATCTATTCTAGCAATAACCTTTCCTCTCATTAACTCTTGCGATTTTTTAATAACTTTTACAGAATATAATTATTTTAGTGATTTTATAACTAGTTTTTCCACACAATTAAACAAATTAAAATATCTACAAACAATATTTTTTTATTGAGTCATATTTTTTATTTATTATAAATTAACATTCAATTTTTAAACCAATTTTCAATTTTGACCATGGTGAATCGTAATGAAATTTATAGACTATTGTAATATGAGGAATTTCTTTTATTTTCTGACTATGATTGTGCCTCATTTATAACATAGTAAATAATTTTTTTTAACGCCTAGTTCAACTTGAAGGCTTCCTAAGAGGTATTGAGGTTTATTTCAACCAGGTAATAACGAAAAACATTGTTTATTCAACTTTGGTCATGAAATTTATGGAAGCCAAATATAATAAAATTATAAAAATGAAATTAACATTTACTAAATATTCATTAACTAATATTAACACTCTTTATAAATTATAAAAAAGAAATTAACTTTTACCATATAATCACCAACTATTATTAAAGCTCCTTATAAATTATAAAAGTAAAATTAATTACTAAATATTTATTAACTAACTCTTACAACATATTAGTACGCGGGTCAATATTTCCCAAATCAATCTGGTCATGTGTTTCTTCCTTTACTTTTCTAAGGAATTAAACACTCACACTAAACATATACTTTGACATATTAAAAAATTAAAAAACAACCAACCCTCTTCCACAAAATTCACATAATTATGGGCAAATTATTTGTTAAACCATATTCGAAGTTGGTTTTTCTAATAAATTAAACACTCACACTAAACATATACTTGACCTATTAAAAAAAACAAAACAACCAACCCTCTTCCACAGAAAATTCACATAATACCCTCATGGGCCAATTATTTGTTAGACCATATTCCAAGTTGGTTCTGGCCGCCTCCTGTAATGGTGAAAATTTGACAGGTTTTTGGATCGTAATTGATATGATATATCTCTAACAGAGTCGCCCTTCTATTGCGTCGTTCTTCTGCATCAAAAACATTTGGATCATCCTCATATATAGCTCCCAACAATTTTCCATTTACAAGGTCGTAGGCCTTTATACACCTAGGTCCTGTAAAATTGTCAAAACCAAATAAATTGTAAGATTACCGTTTCTGATCAATTCATTTCCCAGTTAAGAGCATTATTAATTTGAAGTAGTGAAATTTTATTTTTTAGTTATTAAATATAAAGTTAATAATGGATAATAGTAATTTTCATCTTATTTTATGAATTTATTTTTATGGTTTATTTAATATTATTATTATTAGATTTAAGGCCTTTTTATGATTTATAATGTAGAGATGAGTTTTTAAGATTAATTACATAATTAAGATTGGGTTAATATCTAAAACCAATTAATATGGTTCATGGTCAAAATAATGTTAGAAAAGTGGACCATCTTAGTTGGTTAAAAATATCTATCAAATCCTAACTATGTGATTAATAAAAAAACACTTGTATCAATCATTATTATTAATCAGATTCCAAAACAATTCAAAGATTTTCTATTTCTTATTACTCTAATTGATATAATTATTTATACTAAATAATAATCAGATAAATTAAATACCTAATTAAAAAATGAATGCATTATTACCTCCATTCCTTTCACGATCAGGATGATCCAATTTTCTCATGTCTTCGCAAGCCAGAATTAAAAGGTTTTGCGATAAACAGGGAATTGCACAGCGTACTCTCTCAGCAATCTTGAATAGAGACATGCCATGAAAAGTTATTATCTCGTATGTTTGGTGAAGGGTGCGTACTACAACTTGTCTATTCTTGGGCACAACTATAGGCTTGTGCAACGCCATAACATTTGTTTGCCTAACCTGGGGATTGGAGGGGTAACTAATGTCTACACTAACCATTTTAAGATCTTCCTGATATAATAATATTTCTTTGTCACTGCAAATAGTAACAAAATCTGGTATGGGAATACTATGAACGGGTGATGCTGTCACGTCGTTAATAAAGTGGCCATCCTCTTTGGAAAATAATATCAGACGTATTTTACGAGGAATCTCTCGATGGTACAACGCAATCGTAGAGTTCTCTGACCTGCAGGAATCAACCCTAAACTTAACAAGTGAGGAAAAGTAAACTTAACAATGAGGAGTGAAGCTTAAACTTAAATTATGAATCAGTAGGATGTGGAAACCTGTGAAATCCGTGGACCATTGCCCCTTCAAATTCGCATTGTATTGTATAGAGAATGTTGTAATTTTTCAATTCAAAGACCTTAAATTGCCTGACAAGCAAAAGAAGCATAGTTATAATGGATTCTACAGTTCCAGTTTTAAGTATAGAGATATGGAAGCTATGCAAATATATAGAGTTCTCCTCTTACCTTTGGGCCTGTTTATAGAAAATACCCTTGCAGTTGGGAATGTCAAAGTCAAAATGTGATTTCCCCATATCTGCTTGTAAATGGCCTGTTAACTGCACGAGTTCCTGTTGATAGAATGATCTGAAATACATCATGCATAGCATAACAGTTTTTAGAAAGTTGTTGAAAGGGAACAAAAGTTAAATAATCAATCGAAATTAAGAGTTGACCTAATCAGATTGCAGAACAAAATATTTCTAAAATCTAATAGTCAGAATTGGAAGAGTGAAAACAATGGTTTAACCTAGATTTTGTTAATGAATTCTAAAACGTGCACTCTATGTTTTTCACAATGGTTGTGTTTTTTCAGGTTTTTCGAAATATATTTTTTAACGTTTAAATAGATTTAACATCGAAAATTTTCGCACTAAAATTTAAAGTTACTTACTCAATTGGAACGGTTTCCAATAATTCTTCTCGGCCTGCAGCAGCAGCTTTGTTAACCATTAGCAAGGAATCGTCGTGCTCATTGTAGCAGAAGCTAAAGGAAAATATTCCTTCTCTCATATTCAACTTGTTTATAACTCTGTTCGTTTCTGTGGAGAACAACAATCGTACAAGATTAAATCAAAGTTTTAAAGGGTTTTTGATATTTCTGGAAACTCCACATTCGATGTTAGATTTAAAAA
>APFE030773330.1:0-14993 GCA_000404065.3 Pinus taeda
CTCCACTCTTATTTGAAAAAAAGAAAATAATCAATAATCCTTTAAGTTTAATATTGTGATGTTGGAATGGTATGGAAATTTATCCAATGTGGTAGTGTGATAAGCATTCTCACAATGTGACAATCATTGTTAGCAATTTATTCAAGTTGCATTGAAACATTGAATAAATTACGGTTTAATATTCTCATTTATTATATTGGATTAAGGGATTAATGTTTATTATGTTTAATAATATTGGTTTTAGGGTCTATAATATTAAGTTTTATAATGGTATCATTTATAATATTATTTTTAGGGTTTCTAATCCCTTGGGTTTATAATATCAATCCCATGGATTATAATCACTTTGGTTTATAATATAAATCTTATGGTTTAATAGTATTCTCATGGTTTCATTATGCTTTAGGTTCGTAATATTAATCGAGTGGGCTTAAATTTTATCTTAATGTTTATCATCATATGGTTTATAATATTAACCCTAGGGTTTTTAATCCCTTGGGTTTATAATATAAATCCTTGGTTTAATATTATTACAATGGGTTCGTCATCCTATTGGTTTATAATATGAGTCCTTAGTGTTTATTAATCCCTTTAGTATATAATATTATTAGTCCCATGGCTTTATTAATCTATTGGGTTTCAAATATAATTAATATCTTAAGTTTAAGAATTTATAATCCCTTGGGTTTAATATTGTGACATTGCAATGGTATGAAAATCTATAGAGCGTCACAATGTGACAAGTGTCATCCCGATGTGACAAACATTGTAGTAATCATTGTCATAATGACATGCTACATTGCAAGCTATACAATGTCGTGTTGTGACGTTGAATAAATTAGGGTTTAATATTCTAGTTTATAATATTTTATTTAGGGTTTACAATCTAAAACTTTATAACCATATGGTTTATAATAAGAATCCTAGGGTTTTTAATTCCTCAAATTTATAATATTGATACTAGTGTTTATAATCCCTTGGATTTAATATTATTTCCTTCGGTTCATAATCCCTTGGGTTTTAGTGTTAATCCATTGGGTTTATTATTCCTTTAGGTTTATAATATCAAAACCTTTTGTTTATTATTCCCTTAGGTTTATAATATCAATCATGCTCAATCGTCGTCAATCATAGCCAAGCAAGGTCAATCATGGTTGAATATCACATTGTGACAAGGAATGTCTCACCATGAATGTAAAGCATGTTTATTTTAGTGTTTCTAATATCTATATTAGTGTTTAACAATGTCGGTTTAAAATATTAGTCTATTGGGTTTAATATTATTCCCTTGGGTTCATAATCCCTTTGGGGTTTTAGTATGAATCCCTTGGGTTTATTATTAGGTTGGGTTTATAATATCAATCATGGTGAGATTTTTGAATCTCTTGTGTTTGTAATATCAATCCATTATGCTCCTTGATCTCATAGTTTTTTAATTTTATCCCTTGGGTACACTAATTCGTTGGGTTTTTAATATTAAATAATTGGGTTTATTAGTTCCTTGGGTTTATAATATTAATAATCCCTTTGGTTTATTAATCCCTCGAGTTTAAAATATTAATCCTTAGGGTTTATTAATTCAACCATGTTTATTTTAGTATTTTTAATATGCATCTTAGTGTGTGTATACCTTATGTCATAATATTAGTCCCTTTTGTTTAATATTATTCCCTTAGGTTCATAATCCCTTGTGGTTTTATTATTAATCCCTTGGATTTATTGTTCATTTCTCTTTATAATCTCAATCACTTGGGTTTATTATTCCCGAGTCAACCATGGTTATTACAATGTCAACCATGGTCCAACATGGAATTGTGAGAAGGATTGTCTCAATATGAAAATCAACGATCATCAATCATGTTTATTTTAGTGATTATAATATTTATCTTATGGTTTATATACATTGGTTCATAATATTAGTCCCTTGGGTTTAATATTATTCCCTTAGGTTCATAATCCCTTGGGGTTTCATTATTAATCCCTTGGGCTTATTATTCATTTGGGTTTTTCAGATCAATCCCTTTGGTTTATTATTCCCTTAGATTTATATTATCAATCATGGTCAACCATTCTCAATCATAGACAATGATGGTCAACCATGGTTGACTGTCACATTGTGACTATGATTGTCTCACAATGAAAATAAACCATGTCTATTTTAGTGTTTCTAATATTTGTACTTGGGTTTACCAATGTTGCATTTGTTTTATTAGTCCCTTGGGTTTAATATTATTTCCTTGTGTTCATAATTCCTAGGGGTTTTAATGTAAATCCCTTGGGTTCATATTTCCTTGGGGTTTTATTATAAATCCCTTGGGTTTATTTTAGTGCTTGTAATATTTATATCTCAATTTACGAGGGTTGTTGTTGTAATACTAGGTTCTTGAGTTTAATATTGTTCACTTGGGTTCATAAACCCTTGGGGTTTTAGTATTAATACCTTGGGTTTATAATATCAATACAATGGGCATGCTGTTCCCTTAGGTTTATAATATGAATGGTGGTTAGTCATTGTGAATCATAGCCAACTATAATCAACCATGGTTGAATGTCGTACTATGACAAGGATTGTCTCACCATGAAAATAAAACATGTTTATTTTAGTGTTTGTAATTATATGTTTTGGTTTACCAATGTTGAGTTTTTAATATTACTCCCTTGGGTTCATAATCCTTTGGGTTATAGTTTTAATCTCTTGGTTTTATGCTTCCCTTGTATTCATAATATCAATCACTTGTGTTTATAATTAGCTTGTGTTTATAATATCAATCATGGTCAACCATAATGAGCCATGGTAAATTGTTCTTAATCATGGTCGGATCTCACATTATGGAAAAAACATTCTCCAATTAGGGTTTATATAATTTGGGTTTATAATATTAGACACTTGGGTTTAATATTATTCCCTGCAGTTCAGAATCCCATGGGTTTATAATAATAATAATCCCTTTGGTTTATTAATCCCTTATGTTTATAATATTAGTCCCTTTGGTTTAATATTACTCCATTGGGTTCATAATCCCTTGGGATTTTAGTATTAATTTGTTGGGATTACTATTCCTTTAGGTTTATTATTCCCATGGCTTATAATATAAATCATAGTCAACCATTGTCTATCATAGCCAACCATGGTCAACCATGGTTAAATGTCACATTGTGACAAGGATTGTCTCACAATGAAAAAAACCATGTTTATTTTAGTGTTTGTAATATTTATATTTAGGTTTACCAACATTGGGTTTATAATATTAATCCCTTGGGTTTAATATTATTCCCTTGGGTTCATCGCCCCTTGCGGTTTTACTATTAATCCCTCGGGATTATTATTACTTTGGCTTTATAATATAAATTCCTTGGTTTTATTATTATCTTAGGTTCATAATTTCAATCATCATCTACCATTTTCAATCATACCCAACCATAGTCAACCATGTTTGAATGTCACATTGGGACAAGGATTGTCTCACCATGAAAATAAACCATGTTTTCTTTAGTATTTGTAATATTTATATTTTTGTTTACCAATGCTGTGTTTATAAAATTAGACCCTTGGGTTTAATATTAATCCCTTGGGGTTTTAGTATTAATCCCTTGGTTTTATTATTCCCTTAGGTTTATTATTCCCTTAGGTTTATTATTCCCTTAGTATTAATCCCTTAGGTTTATTATTCCCTTAGGTTTTAAATATCAATGATGGCCAAACGTTGTGAGCATATCTTATTAAACCCTTGGATATATTAATTCATTTTGTTCATAATGTATTAGTCCCTTGGTTTATTAACCCCATCGGTTTTAAAATATCAATAATCCCTCACATTTAATAATCAATACTCCGTTAGGTTTAATATTGTGATGTTCGAATGGTACAAAAATCTATCCAACATCGTAGTGGGACAAGCATCATTACAATGTGATAAACAATATGAAAATCATTGTCAACAATTTATTTATTGGGTTGATATCATTAACACTTATCGATGTTGTTCAGCCATATTTACTAATGTGGTTGGTTTATAATATTAACAATCCCTACAATTTATTAATCCCCTGGGGTTTAGATACCTTGGGTTTATAATATTTATCCCTTCAGTTTAAAATTATTCCCTTGTGTTTATAATATTTTTGGTCTTTAGTAATAAACCTTTTTTTTATTATTCCCTTAGATTTATAATATGAATCCCTTGGGTTTATTAATCCAAGGGTTGTTATTCCTAATTTGTAATGTTATTCATATGATTTACAATAGTAAGACTTGGGTCTAATATAAATCCCCTTGGTTTATAATCATGGTCATCCATGGTCGAACGTCACACTGTGGGAAATATTTTCTCCATATGAAAATCATTCATGGTCAACCATGGTGCAACATCACACTGTGACAAAGATTGTCTCAATGTGAAAATCAACCATTGTCAACCTTGGTCCAATGTTGCATTCACACAAAGATTGTCTCTATGTGAAATATTAATCATATGGTTTATAATACGAGTTCTAGGGTTTAGTATAAATCCCTTAGGTTTATAATCATGGTCAACCATGTTCGAATGTTACATTATGAAACCGTTTTTCTCAATATGAAAATAAAATATTGTTAACCATGGTCAGCTATAGTTCAACATCATATTGTGACAAAGATTGTTTCAATATGAAAAGAAACCATGGTCATCTATTATATTTCTAAGGTTTGCAATATTTACCTTAGGTTTTATATACATAGGGTTTATAATATTAATATGCTCGGTGTAATATTATTCCCTCCAGTTTATAATCCATTGGTGTTTTAGTATTAATCCACAGGGTTTATTATTATCATGGGTTTATAATATCAATCTTTTGGGCTTATTAATCGAGAGGTTCATATTCCTACAATATTATATTATTGATAAGGTTTATTAACACTTATAGATCCTTTAGACAAGATTTAGTAATGTTGTTGGGTTTATAATATTAACAATCCCTACAGTTTATTAATTTGTTGGTGTTTATATACCCTCCCTTTGTAATATTATTCCCTTGGGCTTTTATACATTCAGTTTATAATATTAGTCCCTTGGGTTTAATATTATTTCGTTGGGTTCATAATCCCTTGTGTTTTTAGTGTTAATCCCTTTGGTTTATTATTCCTTTGGGGTTATAATATAAACCCCTTTTGTTTATTATTCCCTTAGGTTTACAATATCAATCATTCTCAACCATTTTCAATCATAGCCAAGAATGGTCAATCATGGTTGAATATCACATTGTGACAAGGAATGTCTTAGCATGAAAATAAACCATGTTTATTTTAGTGTTTCTAATATCTAAATTAGGGTATAACAATGTCGGTTTATAATATTAGTTTGTTAGGTTTAATATTATTCCCTCGGGGTTTTAGTATTAATTTCTTAGGTTTATTATTAGGTTTGGTTTATAATTAGGTGAGCTTTATGAATATCTTGTGTTTGTAATATCAATCCTTTATGCTTTTGATCCATTATATTTGTAATATTTATGCCTTGGATTCACTAACTCATTGGGGTTTTAATATTTAAAGGTTGGGTTTATTAGTTCCATGGGTATATAATATTAACAATCCTTTTTGTTTTTTTTTTTCTAGTTTAGAGTAACCTACGTACCCATAAGGGATTTGAACTAGTGGCCTATCGCAAGGAGTGCCTTAACACTACACCCATTCACTATCAATCCAACGCCCTGTGAGCTAACAATCCCTTTGGTTTATTAATCGCTTGAGTTTCAAATATTAATTCTTAGGGTTTATTAATTCAACCATGTTTAATTTACTATTTTTAATATTTATCTTGGGGTTTGTTTAATATTATTCCCTTAGGTTGATAATCCCTTGTGGTTTTGGCATTAATCCCTTGTATTTATTCTTCATTTATCTTTATAACCTCAATCACTTGGGTTTATTATTCCCGAGTCAACCATGGACCATTACGATGTCAACCATAGTCCAACATGGAATTGCGATAAAGATTGTCTCAATATGAAAATCAACGGTCATCAATCATGTATATTTTAGTGTTTATAATATTTATCTTAGGCTTTATATACATGGGTTTATAATATTAATCCCATGGGTTTAATATTATTCCCTTAGGTTCATAATCCCTTGGGGTTTTAGTATTAACATCTTGGGCTTATTATTCCTTTGGGTTTCTCATATCAATTAATTCGATTTCTTATTCCCTTATGTGTATAATATCAATCATGGTCAACCATTGTGAGTAATAGGAAATGATGGTCAACCATGGTTGAATCTCGCATTGTGACAAGGATTGTCTCACCGTGAGAATAAACCATATTTATTTCAGTGTTTGTAATATTTATAGTTGCATTTCCAAATGTTGTTTTTGTAATACTTGTCCCTTAGGTTTAATATTACTCCATTGGGTTCATAATTACTTGGGGTTTTAATATCAATCCCTTGGGTTCATTATTCATCCGGGTTTACAATATCAATCTCTTGGGTTTATTATTCCCTCAAGTTTATAATATTAATCATGGTCAACCATTTTCAACCATAGCCAACTATGGTTAACCATGGTTGAATGCCGCATTGTGACAAGGATTGTCACACCATGATAATAAACAATGTTTATTTTAGTGTTTGTAGTATTTATATTTGGATTTATCAATGTTGCGTTTATAATATTAGGCCCTCGTGTTTATTATTCCTTTGGGTTTATAATATCAATCCCATGGGTTTATTATTCCCTTAGGTTTTAATATCAATGGTGGTAAACCATTCTCAATCATAGCCAACCATGATCAACCATGGTTAAATGTCACATTGTGACAATGATTGTCTCACAATGAAAAATAACCATGTTTATTTTAATGTTTGTAATATTTACATTTTGGTTTACCAATGTTGGGTTTTTAAAATTACTCCCTTGGGTTGTGGTATTAATCCCTTGAGTTTATGTTTCACTTTTATTCATAATATTAATCGCTTACATTTATTATTAACTTAGGTTTATAATATGAATCATCGCCAACCGTAACCAACCATGGTCAATTGTGGTGAATCATGGTCCCATCTCACATTATGGAAGAAAAATTCTCCACTTAGGGTTTATTAATTTGGGTTTATAATATTAGACCATTGGGCTTAATATTATTCCCTCAGGTTGAGAATCCTTTGGGCTTTTAGTATTAATCCCTTTGTTTTATAATATTAATAATCCCTTTGGTTTATTGATCCCTTGTGTTTATAATAATAGACCCTTGGGTTTAATATTATTCCCTTGGGTTGAAAATCAATTGACATTTATTATTCCTTTGGGTTTTTTATATCAATCCCTTGGGTTTATTATTCCCATGGCATATAATACAAATCATAGTCAACCATTTTCAATTATAGCCAACCATGGTAAACCATGGTTGAATGTCACATTGTTACAAGAATTGTCTTGCAACGTAAATAAGCCATGTTTATTTTAGTGTTTGTAATAGTTATATTTGGGTTTACCAAAGTTGTGTTTATAATATTAGTCCCTTGGGTTAAATATTATTCCATTGGGTTCATTGCCCCTCGAGGTTTTAGTATTAGACCCTCGGGTTTAATACTCCTTTCGTTTTATAATATGAATCCCTTGGATTTATTACTCCCTTAGGATTATAATGTCAATCATGGTATACCATTGTCAATCATACCCAACCACGATCAACCATGTTTGAATTTCGCATTGTGACAAGGATTTTCTCATCATGACAATAAACGATATCTTTTTAGTATTTGAAATATTTATATTTTGGTTTACCAATGTTGTGTTTATAAAATTAGTCCCTTGGGTTTAATATTACTCCCCTGGGTTAATAATCCCTTGGGCTTTTAGTATTAATTCATCGGTTTTATTATTTATTTGGTTCTATACTATCAATCCCTTGGGTTTATTATTCCCTTAGGTTTAAAATATCAATGATGGTCAACCATTCTCATCATAGCTAACCATGGTCACCCATGGTTTAATGTCGCATTGTGACAAAGATTGTCTCACCATGAAAATAAACCATGGTGACTTTAGTTTTTGTAATATTTATATTTGGTTTTAGAAATGTTGGGTTTTCAATATTAGTCCATTGTGTTCATAATCTGTTGGGTTTATTATTAACCACGGGTTTATAATATTAATGATGGTCAACCATAACCATCCATAGTCAACTGTGGCGAGTCATGGTCTCATCTCACAGTAAGAAACAAATTGTCTCCACTTAGGGTTTATATACCTTGGGTTTATAATATTACTCCCTTGGGTTTAATATTATTCCATCAAGTTCATAACCCCTTGATTCCCTTAGGTTTATAATATCAATCATGCTCAACAATGTTTTAATGTCGCATTGTGACGAAGATTGTCTCACCATGACAATAAACCATGATTACTTTAGTGTTTGTAATATTTATATTTGGGTTTAAAATGTTGTGTTTATAGTATTAGTCCCTTGGGTTTAATATTATTCACGTGGGTTCATAATCCCTTGGGTTTTACTATTAATACCTTGGTTTTATTATTCCTTTGGGTTTATAATATCTATCCCTTCACTTTATTATTCCCGTCAAATTATAATATAAATGGTGGTCAACCATTGTCAATCATAGCCAATCATGGTGAACCATGGTTCAATGTCGCATTATGACAAATATTGTTTCAGCATGAAAATAAAATATTGTAATTTTAGTGTTTCTGATATTTATATTTAGGTTTACCAATGGCGTGTTTTTAATATTAGCCCCTCGATTTTAATATTATTCCCTTGGGTTTATTTTATAATAGTAAACATGGCCAACCATAACCAAGCATGGTCAAGTGTGGTCAATCATGGCCCGATCTCACATTATGAAACAAATATTCACCAACTAAGGTTTATATAAATTGCGTTTATAACCCGTTGGGGTTTTAGTCTTAATCCCTTGGGTTTATTGTTCCCTTGCCTTTATAATATTAATTGCTTGGGTTTCATATTTCACAGTCAACCATGGTTTATTATCAAGCCAACCATGGTCAACCAGGGTCTACCATAGAATTATAATATTTATCTTAGGCTTTATATATGTTCGGGTTATAATATTAGACCCTTGCGTTTAATATTATTCCCTTGGTCTCATAATCCACTGGGGGTCCTAGTATTAATACATTTGGTTTATTATTCCTTTATGTTTATAATATCGATCCCTTGGGTTTATTATTTGCTTAGGTTTATAATATAATTCTTGGTCAACCATTGTCTATCATAACCAACAATGGTGAGCCATAGTTGAATGTTGCATTCTCACAAGGATTGTCTCATGGTGAAAATAAACCATGTTTATTTTAGTGTTTCTAATATTTATATTAGTGTTACCAATGTGGGGTTTATAATATTAGTCTCGTCGATTTAATATTATTCCCTTGGGTTCATAATCCCTTTGGGTTTTAGTATCAATCGCTTGGGTTTATTATTAACTTGCGCTTATAATATGAATCATGGTGAGATTTATGAATCTCCTGTGTTTGTAATATCGATCCTTTGTGTTTCTTCATCCCTTTGGTTTTTAAAATTTATCCTTTGGATTAACTAATTGATTGGGTTCATAGTAATAAATAGTTTTGTTTATTAGTTCATTGGGTTTATTATTCCCTTGATTTCAAAATATTAATTATTAGGCATTATTGATTCAACCATGTTTATTTTACTATTTTTACTATTTATCTTAGGGTTCGTATACCTTGGGTTTATAATATTAGTCCATTTTGTTTAATATTATTCCCCGAGGTTTGTAATCCCTTAGGTATACATTTGGTTTATGTTTCCCTTGTGTTCATAATATCAATCACTGTGGTTTATTATTAATTTGGGATTATAATATCAATAATGGTCAACCATAACCAACCATGTTCAATTGTGTTGAATCATGGTAAGATCTCACATTATGGAAAAATTTGTCTCCACGTAGGGTTTATATGCCTTCGGTTTATGATATTAAACCCTTGGGTTTAATATTATTCTCTAAGGTTCTGAATCCATTGGGGTTTTAGTATTAATCCTTTCTGTTTATAATAATAATAATTCATTTGGTTTATTAATCCTTTCGGTTTATTATATTAGCCCCTTTGGTTTAATATTATTCCCTTGGGTTCAAAATCCCTTGGGCTTTTACTATTAATCCATTTTGTTTATTATTCCTTTGGGTTTCTCATATCAATCCCATGGCTTTATTATTTTGTTAGTTTAATAATATCAATCATGGTCAACCATTGGTAATCATAGCCAGCCATGGTCAACCATTGTTGAATGGCATTGTGACAAGGATTGTCTCACAACCAAAATAAAACTTGTATATTTTAGTGTTTGTAATATTTATATTTGGGTTTACCAATGTTGGGTTAATATTAGTCCCTTGGGTTTAATATTATTCCTTTGGGTTCATGTGATTTTGGGTTGACAGCCCAATAAGCGAGACATTGTAATATCATGTAGTGTCCACATTATCAGGAGGTCAAATTGCGTAAAAAGTAAATAAATAAAAAAAGTTAAATAGGGTGAAAGCATTTTGCTCCCTCAAAATAATGTAAAAGAATATAAAAAACAAGTAACTTCATCGTATGAGATAGTGATATTGAGCCATGGTAATGATAATACTTGTTATTGAACCATGGTATTCATGTGGACTCTAACGTACTTAAAGGTGGAAATTAAACTAGACTAAATCCAAGTGTTGTTATATTAAAAGTAAAATATGTAAGACATTGTAATTTCATGTACCGTCCAAATTATTAGCAACCAAATTGCATTAAAAGAAAATTAAAAATAAATTAAAATTAAAAATTAAATTAAATAGGGTGAAAGCGTTTGAATGGATCAAAAACAAAATATAAAAATATAGAAAACAAATAACTTCATGGTATGAGATATTGGTATTTACCCATGGTAATGATAATAATTGGTATTGAACCATGGTATTCATGTGGATTGTAACCTATTTAAAGACCGAAATTAAACTAGCATAGATCCATGGTAACTCCACATCTAAAAATAAACTAGCATAGATCCATCGTAACTTCACATCTACCAAGTGCTAAGGTCCTCTAATGCCCTTGGGCACTTGCTATATTTGACAGTAAATATGGATGTAGGCTAAAGATGGGCGCAATCTCTTATCTATTGATACCTATTGATCAAGCTTTCCTTATATTAGCTGCTAGAAGGTACCTCTATTTTCTTCATGAGCTATATGATTAAATAACGAAATATGGATAGCATATGAATATCATATACAACTATATTTAAATGGCCCTAATGAACATTTTCTTATTTATTATTGAACTTTGGATTAAGTTAACCATGTGTTTTGATCTTATTCATGATTGCTTTCAGATTTATATGGATTAGTTTTATATATAAAGTTCGTCCAATCGAGTATTGATTGAGAAAGAGTATTGGGGAAGATGTCATAAGAACTAGTTTACCTAGTGCAGTGACCTACTTGCAGGACCAACATCTCTGTAGGCATAGCTATTCCCATCATAACTAAAAAGAGCGTCAACATCCCCTTTCTCTATAAACCATCCCAATCTAGTATGCCCAGTTTTACAGAGGTAAACAACCTTGTTCTCAAAATACTATGCCCCCTCCACCACACCCCTAGTAGCCCTCATCATTTTGTATCCTTTAGTACTCCGTGTGATCAATCTATCTTTACTTAGCTCAATCCTTTCTGCATTATGTATCTTTGACAGACAAATCGTCATGTTTGGGTTGTCATCCTCATCATCAATCACCCTGGTGTCGGGAGTTATGAGAGTAGTATCATTTTCTGTAGGATTGACATTAACCCTGTTCTTCTTACCCGAATTCCTGGATGTTGATCTGGTATGGGCATTAGTGTTTCTCCTTTTTGGCTTTTTAATAATAATATCCATATAAAATGCCCCCATTGGAGCCAATAATTTCCTCTTTTGTGCCGCCCTACCTCATGTTCAAATGCCCATGACTCTCACGCTTTATCCTTATGCCCACTTTCATCACTCTGCTCCTCTTCTCCTTTCATGACTTCATGTTCACTTGAGCCATGGTCTTCCTCATTTGGGTATTCGAATTCTTCCTCTCCTCCAACACCAACTGGGCAACTCGTACTATTGCCAAACATTTCACCTTCAGTTTGATTCTCTCTTTCCCCAGAAGTATCAGACTGAGGTGACCTATGATCATGATCAAGAGGCTGTTTCCCAAACTATTTCTGATGTTTTGTAGATACATCCAACCCCTCATCATACTCCTCTTCCTCATCATCCTTGATCTCAATTACATTCTAGTATGAACTTCTTGTTGGAAGTTTGACAATGAATCAAGTAATTTTGGGTAAAAGTGTAACTAGTTAGTTTTATACCGAAATAGCAGTTATGTAATGGAGGAGGCTTGTATAAAACTAGGAATACCTGAGAAATATAATCGTGGAGAATCATTGCTGAATTAATAGAGATTCCAATCCCTTGCCCCATGGATGTTTCCTTGACACTGTGTCAAGGTTTTACCATGTAAATCCTGTCTGTTTATTTGTGTGTTTGGTTTCAGTTTTCCAGTTGGTTATGAATCTTTCTTGCTCAATGTATAGATGAATGTTTATTATCTTTCTTAATTTCCCCTATTTGAACTACAAGTAGTATGAGAGTGATTAGTTGAATCGGGGCTTGTGAGAGATTAGAAATCCACTTGCGTTCATTGCGTTGCTACGTGGAGAGAAAAAGCTCTGTGCGTGGACTTTTTCTATTTCTGCGTGAAGGTAGGCAAAAGTGGTTATTTCACAGAAGCTCACTACTACGTAGGCACTGCATGTGGATTTCTTTGATGGGTGAAGGCTGGCAGAGCTTGTCTTGGTGTGAAGGCAGGCGGTAAACCCCATCTCTGTGTGAAACGCAGAACCGTGAAGTGTAGAACCTGTGTGCTACTGCCCTGTCCATTTGTTTTGAGGAGGAGCACGTGCTGCTACCCTATCCATCTAAGTTGAGGAGGATCTCGTGCTACTACCCTGTCCATCTTTTTTGAGAAGGAGCCCATGCTTCTACCCTGTCCATCTCCGTTGAGTAGGAGCCATCTGAGTGAGGAGGTGATCTCTGTGAGAAGAGAGGAGGACTACAATTGCCCTAAGTTTTGTGTGCTAAAAATAGACCAGATCCATATCTGCATGAGGGGAGGAGTACTCTGTTTTCTGTGTGGCATAGTGGCCATATCTATGTACTGGAGCATAAAGGAGTCGTGTGTATGCTTTGCTGCATGAATGAAAGCCACTAGACTACATGTAGAAACCTCTTCGTTGCATGCTGTAGAAGACCCTCTGCTCTCCATGCTACCAAAGCCTAATCAACAAATGTGGATCTCGGTTTTTTTTTTGAAAATAAATTTTTGTCTCATATTTTTTTTCCAGAAAGTTGTGTAAATAAAGATTTGTGTAAATTGAAGAATTTATGGAAATAACAGGGTGGATGTGTGTAAGTGGAAGAAAAAAAAGATAAAGATTGTCTTTTTTTAATTGAAGGAAAGGAAAAAAGTTTTTTAAAGGGTTTTTTTCTATTTAAATTGAATTTTTTTTGGAGAAATAAGGAAATATAAACCCTAGTTGAAAGACTGAAACCCTAGGAGAAGAAAAAAATGGCTAAGATGTCTAATGCAAAATTTGAGGTGGAGAAATTCATTGGAAAGAGAATTTTTTCTCTTTGGAAACTCAAGGTTATGGATCTGCTTGTGCAACAAGAGTTGCACAAGGAATTCGATGGGGAAACTAAGAAACGTGCAACCATGACTGATTCAGACTCAGAGGACTTCTATGCCCAAGCTCTCAGTACCATCCGGTTATGCCTCGCGGATGAATTTATCTTCAATATTGTTGAAGAGACTACACCTTCAAGATTGTGGAAAAAACTGGAAAAAATCTATATGACAAAGTCATTAACCAACATAACTTATTTGGAAAGACAATTATACAATCTTCCAATGAGAGAAGTTTCAAAAGTTGCAGAACATTTGAATGTTTTTAATAGACTTATATGTCAATTAACAAATATGGAAGTTAAAATTGAGGAAGAAGATAAAGCCATAAGCTTGCTATGTTCTTTTCCCGAATCATGGGAGCTCTCTTGTCTAAACAAGTACAAAGGAAATATGGTACTAAAACAGTTGCATCAAAAGCCATGGTAGCAAGAGGACGCTCAAGGGAAGGAGGAGAAAAATGAAGGGGGTGTTCCAGATCTAAATCTAAGGGAATGAAGTGTAAGGCAAAATGTTGGCACTCCAATAAAATTGGACACTTAAAGAAAGACTATTGGAAACAAAAGGAATTAGACAACCCAAAGAAGGAAGTGAATGTGATCAATTCAGGTATAATAGACGAAGTCTTATCTACTGATGAATTATGTATGGTAGATGAAACTTCACCTGAATGTAATGTCTCGCAGGGTTTAGAAAGTTGGCTGTTAGAATCTAGTGCTTCTCATCACATGTGCCCACATACAAATTGGTTTACTTCGTATGAAAATGTAAATGGTAGTTCTATGCTTATGGGTAATAATGTGTCATGTCAAACTGTTGGGATGGGAAATATGAGGATTGAGATGTATGATAACACAGTTAGAACATTAACTAGTGTTAGAAATGTATCTCATTTGAAGAAAAAATTGATTTATTTGGGAGTGTTGGATTCAGGCGGTTATAAGTTTACAAGTCAGGATGGCGTCTTGAAAGTCTTTAAAGGAGCCCTAGTGGTTATGAAGGCAGAAAAGGTCGAAAATCTTTATAGGTTAAAAGGAAGTACTCAGGTCAGTGAAGTAGTGATTGCGTCAAAAAAGGAAGAAGCAAGTACTCTTCTATGGCATCAGCGATTAGGTCATATGAGCGAGAAAGGTCGTCAGATACTGATGAAACGTAAATCTCTTACCGATCTAAAATCCTTGAAGTTAGATTTCTGTAAACATTGTGTGTATGGAAAACAGTGTAAACAAAGATTTAAAGTTGGA
>APFE030773331.1:0-12191 GCA_000404065.3 Pinus taeda
GGCAAACAATTTGTCAGTCGAGAACCAAAATGAACTTGAGCACTGACTTGCAACGTATTTGTGTGACTGACGATGAAGGTTGCACAATTTCTGCTGGGAGGTCGGGAGACTGACTGTCATGACTGCGCAAGGCATAGTCTGGGCTGCTGGGAGACTGACTAACTGCTGGAACTGCGCAATGCACAGTCCAATTTGGCTGCTGACTGCTGGAATTGCGCAATGCGCAACCTCAGCTGGCAATGGTTGTAGTTTCAGTCACTGCATTGCGCAATTTTCTGGGCCAGCAGTCACTGTCCCTCAGAATTGCGCAATGCAAGACTGGAGGACAGTGACTGGGCATAAATGCGCATTTCTTGAGAGGAGTCGAAAACCAAATGAACTTGAGAACTGAATTGCAACATACCTGTGTGGCTGATGATGAAGGTTGTACAATTTTTTCCGGGAGGTCGGGAGACTGACTGCCAAGATTGTGCAAGGCATAGTTTTGGTCGCTGGGAGATTGACTGACTGCTAGAACTGCGCAATGCACAGTCCAGTCTGGCTGCTGACTACTGGAATTGTGCAATGCACAATATCAGCTGGCAATGGTTGCAGTCTCTGTGACTGCATTGTGCAATTTTCTGGGCCAACAGTCACTGTCCCTGAGAATTGCGCAATGCAAGACTGGAGGACAGTCACTAGGCAGAAATGCGCATTTCTTGAGAGGAAGACAGGGCCTTCCCTCTCAGGATTGCATAATGCTGTCTTAGTGAGGATCTTGGTGAGGGAGAGTCCGGGCCAAGGCTGCCCAGACTCGCCGACGGGCAATTGAAAGCGAATGTGAATTTGAATGCATGGCGATACCGAGTGTAAGCATAAGTGAATGATTGTGCATGCAAACAGTGAATAACAGATTCAAAAAATGGAACAACATGCATGTGGGTGAGGCGAGTCGCCGAATCGACGACCAGTGGTGAAAAACAGTTTCATGCATGCGACAGTAGTGAGATGTTAATGAAAGCTGAAACGGTGCTAGTACAAGTTAGTATGTATCAAAACGACAACAAGCACTCACTAAAATCAAGCAGACAACATTCATAGGAAGCGAAACACAAAAAGCGCCAGAAATGCGTCACAAGACATGGAAAGCGGACTTACCCCAAAACAATTGAGTTGAATGCGCCGATAGCTCCTAGATGTGATGTGGGATGTCAGAGCTGAAAGGTTGATGTGAGGAATGAGCTCTGTAGTGTCCGGTTGATGAGTTTGGAGAATATTGAGGTTCTAACTCGCATGCCACAAATATAGGGAAAGCGACACTTGGTGGGATGTTTCTGAAATGATCCTTGCATGTAACCTCCAACTGCCAAAAATAAATCCCTAAAACAAGGGATGCCTTTGCATGCTGCCTTGGGAGAGGCAGCCCATGCATGCAAGTCTGTTTTGCTCCGTCCCGGAGGGAACCGGTCAACTCAGTTGCACATGCAAGAGGCTACTCAACTGCTGGGAGAAAATGCGCATTTCTGGCTGGGAGCTGGGCTGGCTACTTAGAAGATTTGCGCAATTTCTGGGTAGAGCAGCTGACTGCTGCCCAGATTTCCGCAAATTTTGGGCTGAGCAGCCCAGCGGGGAAGGATTGCGCAATTTTCTAGGTGAAGCTTGCTCAATAGAATTGCGCAATTTTGGGGCCCAACAGGCTACCAGTTAGGATTGTGCAATTTCTGGAGGGAAGGTTGGTTGTCGTCCAGATTTGCGCAAATTCTTGAAGGAGCTGCACAACGTGTTGTTGTACTAAGTCCGGATGAACAACTTGTGAGGGGAATGTCTTTCTACAGGAAAATCACTCGAGCTTGTGTACTTGACGAAGCAAGACATGTTGTTGTGAAGGTTGCTAGGGAGGCTCCAAAACGAAGCTAAAGGAAAATTTTGGAGGGTGGTTGTAGCCGCTACAACATTTGGCGACACACTAGTGGAACTCCAGCTCTCTGAATGGATCATGTTCGTGAAAAGCAAGTGTAACACTTTCGGAAGTATTGTTCAGTTCTTAGTTCTTCTTCGTCTTGGTTTCACACTAGCTTGATTGTAAGATGTAGCATCCACCAAGCTCTTAGTCGATTGACACACATTCCAAGCCAAGTCAACACAGTTGTTTCGATTGGGGTTGAGGGGTATATTGATGCACACGCATATAGTCGTCAGAGTCTTAGTTTCATCTCTGGTGTTGCTCCTTTGCCAATAGGCCTGGACAGTACCCTAAAATACGAAGCTTTAATCTTAGGACTACAAATTGTAAGAAAACTTGGAGCCAAGAGAGTTTCTATCATGGGAGACTAAGAATTGATTATAGAACAAATCAAAGGAGAATATTTTGTGAATAATCCTAGACTTGGCCAATACAGGGAAACTGTCTTAGATTTGATCAAGGATCTTCTTGAAATTGATTTTGTTGCTATTCCTAGGAAACAGAACATACAAGCTCACAATTTGGCTACTTTTGCTAGTACTTGTAAATTACCTTTTCAGCCCAACCACCAGTACACAACAAAAGTAAGACACATACCTGTTATACCTGACAATTTGAAATATTGGCAGATTTTCTCACAAGATTCTCAAATCTATGATTTCATGAATGCTGAAGGAGAGTTTCAGAATTGTAACATAGATACAGAGTGTGCAGTAGATAACATCATAGATAGTGAGATATATATAAATGCTTTAGATGTAGATAAACCCACTAAATTTACTAAAGTAGAAATAAACAACTTAGAAAAGGCAGAAATAGAAGAAATGATCAATGATGATTATGAGATTTTTAAACCCTAAAAATAACTTTTTGCCTAAGGGATTAGTCCCATTAGAAGATTTATTTGATTCAAATGATGTAGCTACGAAACCAAGAATGGAGCCTTTGAGAGCAGACATAGAAGAATGTAACATAGGAAAAGAAGAAAACCCAAGCTTATCAAAATATCCAAAACCTTACCTCCATATGAAAAGCTGAAATATATAAGTTTGTTCAAAGAGTTTCAAGGTATCTTTGCCTGGAGTTATGAAGACCTCAAGTCTTATGATACCAGCATTATTCAACATAAGATACCCATCAAAGAAGATCAGAAACCCTTTAAACAAAAGCTTAGGAGAATTAATCCAGTTCTTATGCCATTAATTGAAAAAGAAGTAAAGAGGATGTATGATGCACAAATCATAGCACCAATTATATATTCTGATTGGGTCTCTAATTTAGTCACTACCAGAAAGAAAACAAGAGAAATCGGACTCTGTGTTGATTTCAGAAACTTGAACAAAGTGTCATTAAAAGATAACTATCCTCTCCCTAAAATGGACCATATTCTTTAGAGGGTAGTAGGCTCATCCAAAATTTCACAATTGTCAACTACATGCTCAACTTCAGTTCGACTTGCTTCTTGTCTTCGCCTTGGTGAGTATGCTGAATGGGTTGGATCGCATGCGTGCGCACAATGACATGTATGCTGCTGAACCCCTTGCATGCGATCAACAACACTGCTCACCATGTCTGCTCTGTGTCAATTGTTGGGATAGATCTATAACTTGTATGGGCGCAATTTCATTTGTGAGTGCATGTTGTGCCCCCTGTTGTTCTTGTTATTGCTGCAACTCATCGCTTGTTTGTGTAGCTCATGTTCTTCCTTGAGTTGTTGCTTCAGCACATGCAACTCCTTTGTTCCATTCTCTGTCTTCGCGCGATCGCGCCGTCACCTCATAGCTTGAGTCCCCAAAGCTGCTTTCATCATCAGTGGATTTGCTTGAGCTTGCAACTTTGTTCTGCCTCTGTGTTGTCAACAACCTTCCTCTTGCATTCGTTGCATCCGGTATGCTACTTTCAGTTGTTGTTCATGACGCTGCTCGTTGTGATGCTCCTACCGTCATATCTTGATGTCTTTGTCTACAAACAACTTGATGTCTTCGTGAGTAGGCAAGCTCATAGACACTTGATCTACTGCATCCACAAGTGTGCTCTGAACGGTGTCTTCGACTTCGCTCTCCTGGAAACTCTTGTACTTGTGCTGCTGAGAGGCAGATAAACACTTGCGATACCTAGAGACATGGCAACACTCATGGCAAACAATCTGTTAGTCGAAAACCAAAATGAACTTGAGAGTTCTGACTTGCAACATACCTGTGTGACTGACCATGAAGGTTGCGCAATTTTCGCCGGGAGGTCGGGTCACTGACTACCAAGACTTCGCAAGGCATAGTTTGGGCTGCTGGGAGATTGAATAACTGCCGGAACTGCGCAATGCAAGTCCAGTCTGGCTGTTGACTGCTGGAATTGCGCAATGCACAATCTCAGCTGGCAGTGGTTGCAGGCTCAGTGATTGCATTGCGCAATTTTCTAGGCCAACATTCATTGCCCCTCAGAATTGCACAATGCAAGACTCGAGGATAGTCACTGGGCATAAATGCACATTTCCAAGTATTTTCTCTTTAAGAAATGAAATTTTATTTTGCTTAAAATGAAGTGAAATGCTTTGAAATTGAAAGCCAAAATAACCATGAAAAGTGAAATGATAAATTGTTAGTACAAGATTTTATAAATGCTTTCAAGATGAATAAGTCTACAAATCAAAGCATGGAAACTATCTTGCTCAAAAGGCTACAAAAAGAACTCAAATGTTAGACCAAGATGACAACATGCAATTAAGTTTGCAACCCAAAATAATAGTACTTGAAAGTGAAATCAACCATTGATGGCAATATGCAATTAAACCAAAAGACGAGTCAATTTCGAAGTACAAGAAAATTAAACTTCCTGCAAAATTAAAAGAGATTACAATGCTTGCATCCAAAGGGCCTCTTGAAATAAGATTTGCATGTGAGACTTTAAACCAAAGCAAATGTGATGGAATGTTGTTTTTGGTTCATTTTATTTGATTAGTGCTAAGGCAAAGTTACAATTGAACTATAGTCTGCAAACCTCATCCTCACCCAAATATTTGGATCTCACAATGTGGAGTCAATAGAGTTAGAGGGTCCCTAAAAGTCTATTCAACCAACTTAAGTTGGAGGTAAGTTTTATTGAGGCTTGGGGCCTAGATGAAGTGCAAATTGTTGTAATTCCCCAAATTAAACTAATGCTTCATGCAAATGCTTCAAAGAGAAATAGTTTGCAAAACTTGAGAAGCTAGAATGTAATTAAACTCATATGTGTTTGCACCGTTGAATGAAAAATTAGTAAGTAAAATGGAATAGATTTCTTTAAGCTACAATAGTTTCAAATAAACCCAATAGTTCTCATTGACATATAACATAAATTGACCAAGTAGTGAAGCATATACTGGAAGCAATTATGAAACAATTAAAACTTGCCAAAGTATGAAGTGTTTACACATAAGATGAGGTTTTCTCAAGTTTACAATTTGGAAGCGTATGCATGTGAGAATTTAAATACAAGATTAGTAAAAATTTGCATGTGGAGTGAAATATGTTGATTTTAAACATCCACAATATGAATTAAAAAAAAAAAAAACTAGAAAGCTAAGAAAAAATCTAAGCAAGATTAGACCACCCAAGCTCCCTCCAACAATTTTTTATCTTTTATTAACGCTTAAAGCAGGTAGAAATGCCTCTAAGAGGGCAACCCCACAATACGAGAGATATCTTTACAAAGATGGGACTCTAACAAAGCTAGACTCTCTCCCCAAAAATATAACAACAATAAACTTGAAGATGGAAAAAACTCTGCAAAAGAGATTCACAAGGCTCAAAAGGCCCACGGCCTAGATGAGTTTGCAACTCTCTCCCAAGTGCTTATGGCCTCCCTAGAAATCAGTGTTTGGATAGCGTGAGGGGGTCCTGCATACACACGAGTGAGTAGTTTTCCTAAGCTTCTCCTCAAACTCCTTGCTACCTAATGCTCAAGCCTATGGGTCGCAAAACACAAAACAAATACCAATTGTCAGTGTGAAATTAGGAAAAAAACCAAAACTAAACTTAGAATTTAATTTACAAATTAATGGCTCAAGTAATGGGAGTGAATCCTCATACTTGCCTAGCTTTAGAAATGATTCTTGAATAAGAGATACAACTCTGAAAGAACTAGAATCAAAGAAGTTTTTTGAATTTTAAATGGATGATCAAGTAGCTATAGAGTAAAAAAACTCCCTTTTGCTCTTCGTTGGATGGAAAACTTTAAGCGAGAAAATGGCCGAGCCTTGGATTGCTGTGACTCTAGGAGTGAGTTGACCTTATTGAGGTTTCTCCTACTTTTAGATGGATTCTTGCACACAATACGAAAGATCTTTCCTACACACTTGAACATGTATTAATTTGCACAAGATTAGAGCAATATAAGGAATAAGATAAACCAAACATTCTTCCTAAAATGAATTGGCTAGCTTATCTCTAGAATACTACTCTAAATTCAATGATATGTGCAAGATAGCTTGCACACATCAATCCAAGGAAGATGACAAGTATAAACTAATATTAACTCAATATGCGAAAGCAATTGAACACGATAGCAGTAGCATGAAAGGACATCACCTCATAACGCCAAGAGAACACTAGCTAGATAGCCCCAAAAGTCTTGATTGTATTAAGAAAGTATGCAAGTACAAAATGGTAGATTTTCCTCAAGCCCAATAGCTTATTACATGATGTAATATGAGAGCATATAGCCTCATTATATAGAGATTTGGGAGCAAATCCCAAGGAAGAATGCATGTGAGAATTGAACTTGGAGCAAACCCCAAGGAAAGATAAGTCAAGTTCGATGTGGAGAAGATAGAGACATCAGAGCAAAATCGAATTCCATATGTGCACATCAAGGGAAATCGAATTCCATATATGGCATAACAAACTCATCCGTGAGTGAATCCAAGTACCGTGATAATTGCAGTCAACAAATGCAAACTTGAACTAAGTGATGCCACATATGTAGATGATCCCCAGGTAGCTTTGCGTGATTCCTCCATGAACTGCGTGATTCCTCCATGTGCAGCTCGTAGTCCTCAAGAGTGGAGTGCTAGGAATAGAAGAACAATGAGATAATTGTGAGATGAGGCCCCACCTAATCTTCAGTCCAAATATACCATGGAATATTCCTTCAGTGCATGAGTTCCTCTAATAAATTCAATTTTCCACATTTGCAACTTCTGCTTTATCTCTGGGAAATTCAATTTTATGAAATAATGGTGTATTTATGACGCAGTGTGCTCAATGATCTTCCACATGTTCGTTGACTCAACTCTTTGACTTATGATAATTTGCAAGTCATTTCCACGTCATTCTGTCACATTGAATAATTTATTTCTCTCTATTTTATTTAATTCTAACCCAATTAAATGCCACAATTTCCACTAAATTTAGAAAATGTGGGTTTTGAGGGTCAAACTGTGTCATATTAGAAAGTTTAGGGTGAGGTGTAATTTTGATTAATCATACCCCATACAACTTCTCTATGCTACACTTGTTACAATTTAAATACAATTTTATTTGCAATTTTTAACCCCGATGGAAATCTAAAAAATTAAAAAATGATTACCTAAACCTAACCAAATTCCATGAAATTTTTTGTGTGATCTAGTATGGTAATATACATCGACTCTAGACACTAAGATGTGTTAGGGGCTCAACTTTCAAACCGTCACCCCGGCTTTGGGGTAAAAAGTGAGTGAAAAAACCCAAAAAATTATCTATCTTTGAAAAACAAGGGATAATTAATCAGATAAAAAAAACACTCCAAGGTGGACTGGTTTGCTGATCGAGTCCTAACATCCTAGGCCTATATTACAACCTCAAAACTCATCATTACTAGTATCACTTATTACAATTTCCTGTAGGGTGTGGAATCTGGGTACAAGAAAGATGATGAGAAGATAGAAGTAGAGTTAAAAAACTCTGTTGACTGATGATATCTAATAGTACAATGTTATTTGGAGCATCCCTGGGCATGGAGTCTTTCATATAATCATCCGAGTGGTCAACACTTCCCATAACTGTTGGCATTCACTTGAGGCTTTTTGCCTTCCTCTCAAGTGAATAAGCCAACTTTGCATAACTCAAGAGGATTATGCTTCCAACAAAAATTAAGATGAAAAGTGGTTGATTCTTGAATCTTACCTTCATTTTTACATGAAATCATTTTCTTATATTTTTACTTCATTGCACTTTTATTCGAATAGACATCACATAAGCATGAAGTGTGTGAGAGATTCTGAAAACCTTTAGAAACTTCAAATCAATCACTTTTTTTGGCTTGGTAAGCATGGTATGTGGTTAGATATAAGTTAGAAAAATGTGAGAAAAGAGTACTCATCTCTAAATTTATTGTTTGAGAAATCAATGGTCCATATGACCCAAGGTCACGGGAATTTTTGTGAATATAGTGTAGAAATTTTGGTGAATCTTTACACATTTTTATAATGCCTTACATAAGTTTGGTGATATTTTCATAAGAATTTTAAAACTGTGAAGGACTTATCTAATTTGTGGAAAATTTTGGTGAGATTTCATATAAAGTAGTTTTATGATATAGAAATTTGCATAAATGTTCATTTTGGATCAGTGAATACTTATTGGGAAAAATAGGAAGATAGCCAAATGGCGAAATTTAGCCTAAATTTTTCCTACCAAAGGTAGGATACATCTAGGTATGAATTTATGTTCTATTAAAGAGAAAATTTATGTTATGTGTTCTATTTAATTCCTAGTTTTGAATGAAAATTTAAAAGGTATTACATTGGTAAACCTCAAAAGATTGATTTTTATTGAAAATATTTAAATGCATTTTTATTTAAAATATTTAAATGCATATAGGGCGCAATTGGTGTGAGCCTGCACTTGGTTCTAAAGAGCCTCCCACATACCAATTTGGATTTAGAATCTTTCGATGTAATTTTTCCTTGGCCAAAAATAGTTTTCATTTTATATCTTACAATCACTACCATCAAGAATCAACAAAATATCTTTGATCTTTGAGGCGGTTGATAGTTTAAAGCTTGAAGTTGAGAAGTGTACCACTGGTCCCAGACCAGTCTCAACCAACCCAAAGTCAGTGGCCATATATGTACACCTCTCACTGGTCCCATACAGTACGACTAACACAAAGTCGTGTCAGAGTATGTACCACTGGTCCAGCCGGTGTCAACTGACCCGAAGTCAGCATCATAGTATGGTACAACTCATACCACTGGTCCTAGACCAGATCAATTGATCCCAGATCAATGGAGGTCATCCTAGCGTAGGGAGTACGGTAGATACAACGATGCGTCCATCGGTACTACTATTGTCCCTAACTTCATTTCCCTGCTCATTGATCGGATGAGAGGTACTTCCCATGAGTCCCAGACGGCATGGGTAGGATGCTTTGACAGGAGAACTTAATCAATCTCATCCTCACAGGAGAACACATCAATCCTGCTACAATGGCCATGGAGAACACATCAATCCAGGCCTCACAAGAGAACACATCAATCCTGCTACAATCGCCTTGGAGAACACATCAATCTAGGCCTCACAGGAGAACACATCAATCCTGCTACAATCGATATGGAGAACACATCAATCCAAGCCTCACAGGAGAACCAATCATCCTGCTACACAGGAAAGTGAATCTTGTTCCACAAGAGAGCGAATCATCTTGTCCCACAAGAGAGCAAATCATCTTGTTCCAGTGCGCACCACCAGGGGAGGGTGAGTCACCCTGTGGTCGTTTGTTGCTCCAGTAAGAACCGTAAGCCCTCAGAGCACCCATAGCTCAATGTATGCAACATGCAGGACCCTTGTACAAGGGTTTCTTGACGACTCCAAGTCGTTTGGGAAAATCACAAATTAGATCTTTCCTCGGGGCTTTGACAACGTGTATTGACCTGTACATCATCTTAATGCAATGGAGCCTCCTTGCTCATCGACTTACCATATCGCAGATGATGTTTGTCTGCTGGAGCAATCGACGAATAAGGGATTCCTCAATAATCGAATCCCAGCTTTGGTTGTTACAGAGAATCACAGTGGTATCCATTATAAATCCAAACAGATCACTGAAGAGCTTTCGCAACTAGACAACCTCATGGGAGGCCATGCTAGCAGTAATATATTCTGCTTCGGCGGTGCTCAAAGCCACCGACTTCTGCTTCCTGCTCATCTAGGATATCGAAGTAGATCCCAAGGTGAAACAACATCGGGAATTGCTCTTACAGTCCACCACACTGCCTGCCCAATCAGCATCAGTGTATCCAAGTAGTCTCACATCTCCGACAGTGTATCTTAACCCATTAGTAATTGTGCCACGAAGATATCTCAGAAGATTCTTGGCATCAATCCAGTGAGGCTCAACCAAATATGAGCTCACAATATTAACTGCAAAACATATGTTCGGATGGAGGTTCACCAAGAACATCAATGCGAATGAGTTTATGAAACTCAGAGGCATTTCCCAAATCTGGTCCGACATCACTACCTTATAACTTCTGAAAGTTAAGATCCTCGAGGTAATCACAGGCTTGCAGTCCATCATACCAAATCTTTTTAGAATCTTCACCACATATTTTCCTTGAGATAGGAGAATTTCCCTTGGCTTCTGCCACGCTTCAAGTCCTTGGTTCTTCATTTCAAATTCAGAAGCCAACTCCCTCTTACATTTGTGAATGAGAGGGTATGCACCTGTTAGAAAGAGGTCATCTACATGCAACACCAGTATGAGAGGCTTGTCATCTTCAACCTTAAAGTAAAGGTTAGGATCAGCTTCACTCCTAGTGAATCCTAGCTTCATCAAGTAGCTATCGATCCTCTCATACCATGCCCGGGGTGCTTGCTTCATCCCATAGAGAGCATTCTTCAACCCGCATAGATGATATTTTCGATCATAAATCTCAAATCCTTCGAGTTTCTCCACATGGACATCTTCTTTGATTGAACCATGCAAGAACGCGGTCTTGACATCCTTATGATGTAGGTTCCATCCTTGTGAAGCCGCAAGGGCTATGGTCGAGCGGATGGTCGTATATCTGGCAACAGGTTCAAATATCACATCATAGTCTATACCTTCCTTCTGGGAGAAACCACGAGCAACAAAACGAGCCTTATACTTTTCCGTACTTTCATCTGCTGCATGATTTATCTTGTAAAGTCATTTAGAAGTGACAGTTGTCTTGTCCTGGGGTCTAGGAACTACCTCCTAAACATCATTCTCCATAATAGCCTCATATTCTTTGGTCATAGCATCCTTCCATACTTTAGACTTGGCGACATCTGAGAATGATGGAGGCTCATTTTTGTATGATCGTGCTCATGATGGTCAGTTATCCCTGATTCCTGTTAGGTTTCTTACTTTCACGGAAGGTTGCTCGGGGTGCACCATGTCCTTCAACATCATCAAGTATCCCCCTAAGCCATGAAGGCCTCTTCCTAGAAGAGGGAGGCTCAAGTGGATAAATAAGATCCATGGGTTCCTCCACTTCAGGCATTGTTACATTATCTACCCATAGAAACTTCGGAAGTCTCTGGACAACTTCCACAATCGTACGATTATTCCTTTCCGCCACACCATTCTGCTTAGGAGTATGTGGAGTAGTAGTCTCCCTCTTAATGGCAGCCTCAGGTATGCTTGAGTGAACCAATTTTGATATATCAGAGGTCTTTCTTTGGCTTGAGGGGTATGGTCCCCTTTTGAGCTTTCTATAGCACATCCTGGGCATACACCTTCTTTCTCTACTCGGAATTCAGGCATCCCTATTACCATCTATCTTACATCGGGTAGAGCTTTGTAATGAAGATAGGCAAACATCCGATGCCAAAATTCGGACTGAAGAGTTGTGTCACAAGACATGACACCTAACGGACTTCCATCGACCTGATATAAGAATCAACTTGAAACCCAAGAGTGAAAGCATCTTTAACATTATTTTTCCATATACGTACCTTGCCATCGCTGAAGGCTACCTAGTAGCCTTTGTCTTCCATTGCCGAGATGGACACTAGGTTCTTTCGGAGGTCAGGTGCATTTAATACATCCTGGAATTTCTAGCCTTCTTGAATGCTTGTCCTCTTCCCTGATTCCCAACTCTCCTCTTACCTTTGTTATAGAATTTGTCATTCCTTTGATTGCCATTAGAGAGATTTTGATCATCGTCCCGGTGTGAGTCCTTTCTATCAGGGCACTCCCTTGCATAGTGACCTACTTTATCGCAGATGTAACATCGTCCTTTTCTTCCACCCTTAGGTCCAACCTT
>APFE030773361.1:5672-42927 GCA_000404065.3 Pinus taeda
TCCCCTAAGATTCTAATGACAAAATTCATTCCAGCTTTGGGGTTAGGCTGAAGGAAAACTCTGCCGATCATGGATCGGTGAGACAAAAAACCTTCCGGAACGTAGATTATCACTAAAACGTTAGGTCCACCTAGGCAATTTACATACATGACTCAGCTCTGCTAAGATTATTTACAATTCACACATGCAAATTGGGTTTACAACATAATATGATAAGATCGACGATGACTGTCGAATGGCACAGACACGTCAATCAAGCATTACCCTTTTGTGAAGAAAAGGGGGTGTATTGTCAGGGTAGTTGACACGTAGTGGTCAACAGGATCCAAATCAGTCTCACTATATTACTTATCCTAAATTGTCTTGCTGTGATACTCAACCGAAATTACAATGCTGTAGCCTTAATATGAGTTGAGGTACTGTAGAAGACAGAGAATGTGTACCATCGAACTGTGATACGTGCCGAGGAAATATGTTGTTGAGTTTATCTCCATTCATGTTTGTAAACCAAACCTTTAGTGTCACTGTAACCATAACTTAGAAGCCCTTGGTTTGACTGTAACCATAGCTCCAATACCATGTTGAGAATTGGGTAGGGAAAACATTAATTTAAATTCTCTTACATGATAACTCCTTGTGTAACATCTTTACTTATTATCTTTGTTCATCATTATTACAGTGTTCTGTACATCAAACAACTATCAAAACAATAACATTAGTATCACAATAGTTAGGTTCCAAGCCATGGCTAACACCCCTCCTCTTGAGGGGAAAAACCACAATTCTCTTCTTATAGATTCTTCATTAGATGAGTACATTGACCTTGACAATTACATTTGACCCATAGAGCCTCTCCTATTTCAAGACAATCATCTTTCACTGGTCCTTTTGTCATCACTGTAACACCATGTTTCACCAGCCTTGACATCATGTAGAGTAGGAACCAACTAACATCATTGAGTAAATTGAGAATGATTGTCATCATCGAGCTACTGTGGAGGACTTCCGAGTTGCTGAGTAGAGGTCTGAACTACTAAGGAGAGATCCGAGTCTCTGTGTTGATGCCCGAGCTCCATCATCGAGCTACTGTGGAGGACTTCCGAACTGTCTCACTGTGACACATACCTGAAACTGTCTTCTTGCGTTATGATCCAAAATTTCAGAGTGATCTGAAACTGTACATCGTGGAAATGACCTGAGCTTCCTTTATATAGTGGTTGATACCTATATTTAAGCCGACCTATCCTTTGTGAACCGACATGTCTCATAAACAAGCCGACATGTCACTTATATATATATTTATATTGAGGCCGATATTTATCCAAAGGGTGTGTCTTCATTCGAAGTCGACATGAAGTCTTCATCATATATATATTGAAGCTGACATAGGATGACAGTGCTTGTCTAGAATGGAGGACTTTTACATAGAAACTTTGACTTCTTTACAAGTATAACAACGCTTCATATACATGTCTCTAAATTATACATTGATGATAGGATGACAAACCCCTAAAGACATCAAGGCAAAGTCTTTGACCTATAATAAAAACTTCTTGCTCATGAAACCCATGATGCAAGTATTACAAAATACATTTTATTATCTGTCTTCTTTCATAAATTCATAATTACAAGTCAGTATGAAGACTGAACCTAGTTACATTCTACAATAGGCAGGGTTAAGTTTTAGAGGGAGTTTGACAAACCCTTGTTGCTGGAGGATGTGTTGTACATTCCAGGAGTGACTAAAAACCTGATTTTAGTTGTTACCTTGGAGGACAAGGGTTACTTCTTAACATTTGAGGAGGGTAAAGTAAACGTTGGGCCCAAGAACTTCAGGACAACGAAAGTGATTTTAGCCTTAAAATGGATAGATTGGCCACTCTAAGGAAAAATCTTCCTAGGGCAAGAGATTTTAGATAGATTGGCCACTCTAGGTTAACTCATGCCCTAGCCATAGCTAGTGGCTTGACCTTAAGAGGGCCAAAAATAAAAAAAAGAGAGTGAAATTGAGTTTTAGGATTAAATTTGTGAGTGATCAACCAAGTGACAAGGCCAATGCATAATCCTTGGGATGATGGAGTCTACGGGAGTGAAAGATGCTAAAACTTGGTAAGGAGTAAGTGAATTTTGAAGCCCTAGCTCAAAACCCTAGCCATTACTTTTGGGAGGGATTAAGGTTACTTGGGAGAGCTAATTTAAAGATCCACCAAGGGGATTGCCTTTCACATTTATAGATGAGTAATGCATACAATGCCATTATCTAGATTTTATACAATTGATATTCAATAATAAATGGGACAATAGAAAAACCCTAGATAACAATTCATTCCATACATTAGACACAAAAACATAGATTTATCAAGTACAAGGCTTACTTACAAGGTAACATGCATGAATAATCCTTTATTGATCCAAAGTAACATCTCAATGCCAAGAAATAACTCCATTATGCGAAAATACACCATAGAGTCACATGTCCACAAGAATCCAAGAGGGTTGAAATCTCTAATAGGGCCAAATTGTCACAAGAGGTGACGATCTAATACAATGAGCCTCTCCTCTATTTATATGAGGAGTAGGACTAATAATTAGCTAATGAAATTCCCTATAACAAGTTTGATGCGAAACATGCTTAGGTTACGAGGCAATGCACTAAATTTATGAAATATGCCTCAATTTTGCCCACACATGTGAGTTGTAAGCTCTCTAGGGTTGATGTCATGCAATGAAACTAGTCCAAATGGAATGTCCAAGGGTGATGAGGTGGAGAAGCATTTCAAGTCCACAATTTGAGGGTTGGCCCCAAAATCCACCTTATTGCCTCTTGTGGGGTCCCAAGATCCAGCTAGGGCACCACAAAGTGGTCTCCATGGGTCTCCAAATGCTAAAAGTGGCCTCCTCTGGTCCAACGTAGAGGGCTTCTCAATTGCAACAAGCCCTCCCTAGTCTCTCATAGTGAGACTATCCTCATCTAAGCTCTGAATTAGATGCCATCCCTCAATTGGTGTCAAGGCTGAGCTAGGGCCATGCTGGGTCCAATTGTGTCATCCTAAAGAATCATCAAATCTGGTACAAAGTCATCCAATGTCCTGGGTGCAAGAGGTGCTTTGGGACATGTCATCCAATGTTGCTAGTAGGAGATCCACGAGTCTCAACACTTAATCTGTTTGTGCTAATTTACTTCTCTGAAGGACCGAGGTACCTGTAGAGAAGGTGCCCAAGGCCTGGGTTGCTGGACCACCTAATAATAACAACATAGATTCTAGTGAAAGCAACCACTCATCAGGGACAAAAAATCATTAGTGTCTCTAAGTGAACCAAACTTAAATGCTAAGAGAAATTTAACACTTCAAACAAGGATCCCTTTACAAAATTAGGACCTTGATCTCACAATGGTGTTTTCTCCCTAGATAGGGGTGGTTAGAGGTCAACCGTATTAGGTGTTTAAAGCTGCTAAGGGGAAGTAAAATTTCCCTAGACTATCCTTCAATCGGTGTTAGTGAATAGTAATGATAGTAACAAAGGGGATAAGACTTCATGGACAAGTACCATGGTCAAAGGGACTAGCTGTTGGGGGTGTCCACATCCTGAGTGTATAGATGTGTGGAGGGAGCATTTGTGGATGCATGAGTTACCAACTTGACCTTTGTTTTTCCACTCCTCTTGTGCGCCTTTTACTTCTTGATTTTTCTTTGTATTACTGCTTATAGCTCAAGAGTTAGAGCTTGCTTTGTATGATGTAGTAGTTGTATTACCCCTTTAGGATGAGTTGGTTTATCACTCATCGGGGTTGGGACATGAAAGGGTTCCTCCTTTCGATTTCATAGAGCAATAAATGCTTAGATAATGAGTGATGGCCATATGAGTGAAGTGGAGCTCATGCTAGGCTTTTGCTCACGTGCTAATCTTTGTGTCCTTGGCCATCATTTGCATTTTGATTTTTCTTTCTTTAGCTTTATTGTAGCCATGATATACTCTTTCTGTTTCTTATCGCTGCATCAACCTCCAAGGGCAAAGTTTCCTAGCCCTACCTAGGTAGGTGGATGTATAAATGCGAAATCCTAAAGAACTAATGACAAGTTGAACACAAAGAATGGAGGTGATATATGGGCTTGTAATGTAAGATGGAAGATGTTGAGTATGTTATATGGGAAGATGGAACTACACTATCTCAACCCAGGCTTCCCAAGTAGTGCCCTTCCTATACCCATAGGGCCTCAACCGAGGTCCCACTGGACTAGGATCAAAGATTAACACCCCCCAATTAAAATGAGAGAACAAGATCATAGTTAGAGTCTGTTAGTCTTCCAAATGACCCCATAATCCATACTAATTGCTAAAACAAACAAGTATAAGCACCAGATTGCAAAATAATCAAAGTACCTTTTGAGTGGAAGCCCATCTTTGCCCATGTGCTCATGTCGGATGGGTGAGAAGCAAGTGGCAGAGATATATGGCATATAATCAACTATTAGTCGCTGCCAGGGGTTGCTGGTTATCTTGCTGACTAGCTAGCTGTCAAGTGTAGGACAAAAGTTATCTCCTATGGGGTTACAATTTTGGTGGTTAACAAGCACTGTCATACTCAATAGTCCCATTGACCTACTTTTGTGGTCATTTGTTGGACATTGATAAAATTACCTCATCTTTATCTATATTGTTTGCATTGAAAAATATATTTCTTGGTAGCTTTGGCTTTTTAATGGTGTGAAAGGTTGAGGCCTCTGTCTAGTTTTTGAAAGTGCATGCTTAGTCTTAGATATTAGTGGATTACTATTTTGCAATTACTTGTATTTCCAAAGATTTTCTATACGCAAGTGTAATTTATGTAGTCTGTGTAGTTGAATGAGTAATAAGTAATTTGATTATTGAATAGAAATTGAATGGTGATTACAATCCTTCGTGGCGACACCTATATAGGCATTGACTGGCCATGAAGGTGAATGGTCACAACTTTTGACCCTTGCCCTTAATAATTAATAGTCATTAATTTATTTAAATATTTAAATATTATTATTTAATTAATATTTTTTTATGAATAATTTATTCTTAACATTGCCACCCCCTTTAGAGATGCTTTGTCCTCAAAGCATAACAAGAATGGTTTTCTCTAGTTGAACACACTGCTATGGAATGCCATCTTTTAATTTGACTTTGTTTGTGCCTTATGAGTTGGTGAAGTCCTCATGTGTATTTGCACTTCCCTTGAAGCTGGAAGTGTTAACACCATATAATTTATAATGTCACCCTTGCCAATTAAACTCCATGAATTGTTCTTCAAGGTTTGTAGTATAGCTTCCTAATTGTATTAACCATTCTACACCTAGCACTACATCCATTTCTTTGAGCGGTAGGGAAAATAAATATGTCTGTAGCTCTAGTTCTTGTGTCTGGATTGAAATCTTATGACATTCTTCTATCCTTTTGAAATTTTTCCCAGTAGTGAAAGTCGTGGTCAGGTCCTTGATTGGGCATACATAAAGATCAAGTTGTTTAGCAAGATCGATGTTTATACAATTATGAGTACTACCAGAATCTACAAGTATATTGACATTTCTACTTTTTATGATCCCCTTAAGCTTCAAGGTTTTAGGTCGTAACCTTTTTGTCATGTTTGTTGGTGGTGTTGTAAGCTTAGTGTTCCTTCTTTTCGGAGTTTGGTTTCTCTGCTTTCGAAGGTATGGTGGAATGTATTTTGCAATTGCTTCTTGTTTTTGATCTCCTGAAAATTTGCTTCCTTCATCCTGATTTGTTGGACACATGAGATTGCAGCGAATGATGGTTCCTTAGGATCTGGATCTTCATTGTATGTGATAACGATTCCTTCATTAGGTTCTTGTACTTCAACTTGCCTTCCATCTACTGATTTATAGTAGTATAAGGACATGTCTTCACATTTATGTCCTGACGTTCAATTTTTCTTTTTTATCCTTTTCTCTGACTCATTACTTAAAGTGTCTGACTTCTCACTCAACTTCAAAAGTATATAATATTTTGTTAAGGCATCTATGTCTTGACGTCCATTTTTCTCCACAATACCTACATTTGTTTGACTCTTTTTTACCCGAGTATTGTTGTTGGTCTTCGTCTTACTTGAATGATGACATTTTGAACTTCTGTTTTGGTATAAGTTGTACGAAACGGCGAAACGTTTAAGTGTTTTTGAAACGGGTGGTACGTTTAGAAACGTCATCTCCCAAAAATGGAAATGTCAGTTGAAATGCTAGTTGAAGCATCATATATGTATATGAAGATATACAAAAATTATAAATAAGTGAATAACACATTATCTTGCAAGAAAAAGGGGAATAACACCCACAGATGACAATTTGGAAGAAAAACCAAGTTTATATTAACTCTCATAGATGATTATATGATGGTCAAGTTTTGACCGAGTTTTAGCGGAGTTTCGGGTACGGGTACGGCTCGAAACGTTGGGTTCCTAGAAGTTTCGTGCAACATAGGTTTTGGTTCAATAAGCTTTGCTTCATGTCTAGCTTCTTCATTAATTTGTGGTTTGTACAATTTTAATTTTGCATGAATATAATCTTTAAGTCCACATCTATACATTTTAAGTAGTTGTTCATCAGTAAATTCTCTGCCTTGTAGGCAATAATTTCCATTCGTGGGTATATTTGTTTACAAGCACTTTTTGCTTGAGATGAACAAATTTTTTGTAGACATCATCTTCTTCGTCGAAGAATCTTTTTGGCAAGGCATCCACAAAAGTCTTCCAATGAATGGAATGAGCGCCACATTTGCCAGACCACCATAGGAACCAATCATATGCCTATGCTTTTAAATTGTTGGAAGCTGTCATGATTTTCTCACGTTCACCTACTGGTGGGTTTGATTAAAAAATGGCTTCCATTTTATTTACCCAAACAATAATGCCTTTATGGTCTTTATCATCGTACTTGGGTAGCTCCTTTTTAATTCACTAATCGTCTTTTTCTGGAAATTTTGTATAGTACTAGTTACCTAAGAAGTGTATTTGTAGAATTTCATGGTTTGGGGAATCTTCGCTATGTGGAGTTTTGGGGCTTTGTGTTGGTTCTTGAGTGTTTAAGGGATTAACAAAAAATGAATTTACCCTACCTATTAACTGATCCATTCTTTCTTCTTGTTCTTTAACCTTATAGGCTGCTTCATGGTTGTCTTCATCCCTCAATTTTAAGAAGACTTGCCTGTGATAATCAAAATCTCTTTTTTCTTGATTCTGTATCCCTTGCAACATTTTTTCAATGTTGTCTATCTTTTTTATATCAATTGCTAATTCCTCTTGAGTTCAAAATCATCTTCTTCTGTCCTTCCCCTAAGTTTGTTTGTCTTTTTTTGACATTGTTAAGACCATAACGTACGTTATCAAGTTCTTCTCGATATTTATTAATTGCAGCTTCATCATTATTATTCTCCATTTTGTTCTTTTTATTCTTGGCGTATTTTTAATTTTTTAATTTTTAAAATTAATTATTATATAATAATTATTCTTATAATTAAATATTTATATAATTATTAATTATTTGTAATTATATAATATATATATATATTAAGTTAATTGAAAAATTTAATATATATATATATATATATATATTTTATAAGTTTGACTATAGTGGTTAATGGACAAGGTTGGTTGGACGACGTGTCAGTTGTGAGTAGTGTTGTGAAAAGCGCGATAAAATCGCGATTTAATGAAAAAATCACGCTTTTTTTAGGACGGCGATTTAATTGCGATTTTTATTCGAAAAAATCGCATATATTTTTTTTGCTGATTTTTTCCGAAATAAATCGCGATTTTTATTGAAAAAATCGCTGATAGTCGGGGCAACGCGATTTATAATGAGTTTTGAAAAAAAATGAATATTTTTGTACCAAACGATTTTTTCCCGATTTTTTTCCTATTTTTTCCCGATTTTTCCGATTTTTTCCGATTCATTCCCCGCACCGATTTAATCCCGATCGCGATTTTAACAACATTGGTTGTGAGGGAACAAGCCATTCGAAGGGAATGATTGGTTGGAAGAAAATGACAGAGGGGATAGAGTTTGTCGATCAACACAAAAACACAGGGTTCGACTTGACAGATGGTGTGTGAGGAGCACACGGACAGGATTAGCAGTGCATTGCGAGAGAACATATAACGACGGAGAACAATGTGACAACATTAATGGAGCAAACCCGCCTTGACAACTACTAGCGGATATAGTGGGGGAAAACAACGGAAACGGGGAACATGCAACGTTCCAGTATGATGGCTCGATGTTGTTGGGAGTTGAATATGACAGCGACAGGAATGGAGGGACGCAGTCGAGGGTCGATCGAGACTGATGGCTGTGGAGGTGGGCACAATCGCTGGCAGGATCACGATGCAGTGAATCAGCGAGAGGGCAGTAGTGGAGTGGCTGCCATGAATACAAATTGTGACGCATGAAGGTGGCTCTGATACCACTGTAGCAAAGAACCAGTACACAAGAGTGTATTAATTCTGTAGTCTGTGTAGTTGAATGAGTAATAAGTAATTTTATTATTGAATAGAAACTGAATGGTGATTACAATCCTTCGTTGCAGTGTGCCTTTATAGGCATTGACTGGCCATGAAGGTGAATGGTCACAACTTTTGACCCTTGCCCTCCATAATAAATAGTCATTAATTGATTTAATTATTTTAATAATATTATTTAATTAATATTTTTTTATGAATATTTTATTCATAGCGGTTTTAAATAATAAATCTTTGGAATTTGTCATTTCTTTTATGGCATTAGATTCCACATTAATGAGTCTTGTAACATGTGGTTTGTCTTGCTGCAGGAACTGGCCGCAAATGATAATACCAGGATCAAACTTAAGGATTTTGTTTGCAGGTTTGGTTGTCTAGCCTGTTACTGTAAGATGTAAACACCTGATCTAATTGGGATGAATAGCCACGTGGTGGAAAAATGTTTTGAAACTGAAAGCAGTAAATCATTTTTATTTTTTGACAGGGTGGTAAGACATATTAGAGATGATATAAATATTAAGAATTTGTGTTGTACACTTCTAAAACCATGGGTGGCTATGGCTAGCCAGGAGTCATCCTTGAAGGTGGCTTGGCTCACAGAGGTACTCAATGTACTATTGCTTCTTGAAGTATGAACATAGTAGAGCAATTTTTTTTCTTTTTTATGGCTGCCCCTGTCTTCTTTCTGAATTCTTTATATCTCTCCTTCTGCCATTATGTTTGTGTCTTCGGTAATTTACCTTGGAAATGCATTTATTGTATTTAGATTGTCTTACTTGGTTTTACCAAATAAAGGAATCAGTCCAAGGTAGAATGTTCATACTCTTTTCCTGTGATTAGATGGCAGAACTTGTGACAGTATTACTACTGCAGTCAACTGGAGCCTTCTGCACAGATGAAAATATCATGAGGATTCTTTCATTTCCAGAGACTGGTACATTTTCTGTTTCTGAGCATGGAAATTTAATGTCCCACACAGAAAAAGAAAAACTTGAGGCACTGGAAAAATTCAGCCTTGACCTTGCAACGTTTCAGGTAGTATTGTGTGTAGTAAACGTTAGCATTTGATGAAGACTTCAAGTATTCAAGGATATTTCATATTGACTATATTGAGTGCAGTTGGAGGCCATAGTGTGGTGTACAGATGTTGTGTCCGTGTATGCTCCAAATATGAATGAAGATCAGTTTACAAATATTTTGAAGCAAGTTCTATTTCTGGGGAATTATCAGGTCAGTTATAGTCAATTTCTGGAACCTCTTCCTGCTTCTTGTGAAGAAGAAATGCTATTAATAATTATTTGTAGATTAAAATATGGTCATAAAACTATAAATGTCCTGTACTTTGATTACTTTTTTTTTTTTTTTTTTTTTTTTTTTTTTTTCTATTCAAAATCTTGTAACAAGTAAGAAATCTCCACTGATAACATTTATGAGCTAGAATATGTTGACATTTAATATCTCTTGGTGTACCCTTCTTTCAAGGAAAGCTCCCTGGCTGTCAGATATTGATAGCATCCCGATATTATTTTGAAATCACGATATTTTGGCCTAGCCGATGTTTGCCGATTTTTAAAGATGTTTTTATGGTATCTTAATTTTGCCGATGTCTGCTGATTTTTTACCGAGATTTTCCCGATTTTCCCGATTTTTTGGTTTTTCGGACCCTCACCAATTTTATCCTGATGCTGATGTTCACAACATTGTCTCACACCTACTCTCTTTACTTCATCCCAAACCTAATCCCTTTACTCATTTCCTTTCCTCCAGCATCTTGTTACTTTTCAGACTTCTGTTGTTCAAGTTTTTCAAGATTCAACGGCAGGTCCACATTTATGGTGCCTTCTTCCAGGCTTCAACCACTGCCATCACCATGTGCAAGGAGACCAATGGCAGCATGTCGCTTGTCACCCTCCATGATGCAATTAATCCTTTCAGTAACATGTGATTTGATCTGATTATGCTTTGTTATAGTGCCTTAAATCTCTTAGTTCATTGGTTGGATGCTATTGCAGTGTTGTACTTAAATGTGTGTATCTATTTTAATTTAAAATCACCCAAAGGGCACATCCAATTAACTTTTCATCGTTGATCTGCTAATTATAAATTTCTTTGTGGATCTAGATCCAAGGTTAAGAGAGAGAGAGAGAGTTGGAGGGGGAGAGAGAGGGAGGAAGGAACAAAGGAGAGATGGAGAGAGAGTGAGGGAGAGAGGAGAGGAGGGAAAAGAGCTATGTTGCATGAGTTTTTGGAACGTGGGAACTTTGGGAACTTGGGTACGGGTGTCGGGAATGGCTAGAGGTTTCCCCAAAATTTACAAGAAACGGTTAATCGGGAGCAATAATATTATATAATAAAAAATAAAAATATAAAAATAGAAAATATTTTTTTAATTATATAATTTATATAATAATCAAATTAATATTGAATCAAAATATTCAAATATTAAAATCAATTTAAATATATAAATAATAAAATATATAATCTCTCTTATAAATATATTCTTTGGGTGCCTCTTTCCCTGAGTCTCTCCCTTTTATATATATAAAATATTACAATGTCAAGTTCATTATGACACATGACAAGTCTTTGAAACAATCTGGCTTAAAAATACAAAAGAACAGTTTTACATATGTTTCTCTAGTTATTCTTAAGAGAAGAAGTAAAACAACTCTAATGTTTAAGCATTGACTGCGACATACAATATGCCCACACAATCTTCTGCGTTATATATGCATAAACAACAAAAGAAATACTCATCAGCGTGACATCCTAGATAGCGCCCTTACATCGAGGTGCCACACACTTCCTTAGCCCATCAAGGGATTGCTCTAGTTTCTCAATTAAGGATATTGGTGTTAAGGATGTCTTTGGCCTTTCTTCCTGTGAAGGTTTCAACTTAGGCTCATGTTTTGTGGGTAGTTCAACATATTTCTCTACAGACTTTGTATTCCCCAACCCCAAGGAACGCCGGATCTCCAAAAAAAATAGTCTTCAAAGCTCCGGGAACTTTCCCAAGTTCCCATTGCAGCTCCCGCTGAAAAGGGAACGTTCCCATATAGTTCCAAAGCTCCTGGGAGCGTGAGAACCATTGGAACGGGTTTCCCAACTCTTGGGAGCGGTTCTCGTGTAACAAAGGAAAAGAGAGAAAGAGAGGCACAAAGATGGAGGGGAGAGGGAGGGAGATAGTGATAGAGATGGAGGGGAAAGGGAGGGAGATAGTGATAGAGTTGGAAAGAGAGAGAGAAAGAGAGAGATATTGGGGGAGAGACATAGGTAGGTGGGAGAGAGGACTCAAGAGAGAGAAGGAGATAGAGATGGACTTGCAGGGGGAGAGAGGGAAGGAAGAAGAAAGACATAGAGGGAGAAAGGCGAAGAGAGAGATGGAGTGACAAGGGAGCAATGGAGAGAGAGTGAGGGAGAGAGGACAGTGGGAGGGAAGAGAGAGAGAGAGAAGGAGAAAAGGGCGAGAGATAGGGGCAAAGAGGAAGAGGGAGGGAGAGAGGGAGAGAGAGAGATAGATATGGAATGAGAGTGTGTATGTTTTGGGGTGAGATAGAGAGAGCGAATAAGAAAGAGACAGAGATACAAATATAGATATTATATAGTTTTATAATAAACGTACATCCATCTTAACCCCTGGATCTATCAACCACCGAGAGGGATCAAATCTCTTGAAGTGCAAACCTTTCCTCAAGTTTTGCACTCAAAAAAGAGGTTTGCACCTTGATAGATTGGATCCCTCTCGGCGCTTGATAGATCCTTGCTCTTGACTGTTTCTTAACAGCTGAAGAGAGGGTCATTTGTGTGCTGATTGTCTTGGACATTGTGCAGACTTATTGAATAGATGACATCATTCACCTTTTAGGGATGCCACCATCTGAATGGAGAAGCACCAGTCCAAATGGAAAGGCTTTCTATCTGTGACCATGGTTGGTTTGTCTACAGCTATGAGACTAATCTGCTTGTGCAGATTTTGCATGATAACTCCACCAAATTGTCCAAGTCTACTACCCATAGGATTATTCATTCTCTCTTTAATATATCACATCTCCAGATTTATGTCGTCTCTTATCAATTGCTACTCTATTCATGTTTTCCTAATTGAAGGAAGTCTAATTTGATTTTGATTACTTTTGGTCTTTTCTTTTATCTTTTTAGGCATACTTTCCAGAGGATGACCAGGTTGGAGAAATTGAATGCAATGCCTTGCAACTTCTAGGCTCTTGCACTCGTGCTTCTGAAGAAATTTTGGCACGGGTGATAGTTCTTGGTATTTCAGTAAGTATTCAGGAGCAGTTGTATTGAAATTATTGCTGATATGTCCAAAGTGCTCGACACAGGGCTCTTCTAATGCTCTGCAATGTTTTGGTTCGGTTTACTGCAGGAAGCATATCCTATTAGCATGGGAGGTGCTTTGTCTATTATTGAAAGTCTTGTTTGGAGAGCTGGTGCATTCCACAAACTGTTCAGAGGTAGTTTGCATGCTGAAAGCAAACAGGTATTCTTTAAATATGTAGAGGAGATAAATCATTCATTTATTCTTTTGCATGTTAATCATCTATCCTCTATGGAGTAGATTCTACTCACGGGGCTGGGAGAAAGCTTTGGGTGCTATTCTCACAAACACACATATTTTTACTGAAGTAAATATTGCTGCTGTGTGGCAGATTCCTCAAGCTTTAATCAAGTTGGCTTCATTCAGCTTGCCGGGCATTCCAAAACAACATTTTTCACATCTTGTAGTATGACCTCATGCATCCTTTCTGGTTTAGCCTTGATTTCATATTGTCACATATATCATGTACTTTTAGATGTTTTGAATTGTATCTTGCAATATATATTTCAATTTTTTTATTATGTATTTTGTCCGTTGTATGCTATATTATCCTTTGACATGTGTTTCCAAGCAAACATTTTTACTACTAGATAGATGGTGACATGTATTATTGTGTTAGTAGATGACATACATGCTAATTACGAACTTTTCTTCTTTCTACAGTACAAGGACAAATATTGGCGAGCATGTCTTGTACTACTTTTACTTGCAGTCTACAATCCTGGAACAATTGGGAAATATGTTTGGGAGAACAACTCTACTGTTCGCTACATGATGGAAGTGGTTATTACAGGCACTTGGAATTCTTCTCTTCGAAGTAAGAATTGCATTCTTTATAGAAATTTGAGATTAGTCTTGGTAACTCTTTTCATGTAGATTCATGCCTGCTTTTTAAAATTATGAGTTTTATAATTTACCCTTTCTTACTGCACAAATATCTATGAATATGTTTATGCAAGTAATAGTGTTTGAGTAACAACTATTTTTAGTGCATGTGCTCTCAGCTGTTTCTTCAAGATGATATTTCTCATGTTGGACGTCACATCTATCTGTAGTGGGCATTGTTACCCACCACCTGTGGGTGACACCCATAGGAGAATTTTTTCTCCTAGATGGTCTTCAGCCAGCCGCCAACAACCCCTTGCAGCCACCGGATAGCTCAATGTGCCATCATCTCCACCACCTCAGCCAGCCATTATGCACCCTTACCCATCTGTCATGATCATATATTTGAATGTGGGCCTTCCAAGCCCGAAGGTATGACTTTCATTATGTAGTTGGGTATTTTTGTTTGCTTATCATGGACACTTTTGGGCATGGATTAGTGAGGGGATTCAGCAGAAAGAATGGGCTTGGTTTGTATTCTTGTCCCCTTGTTCAATTTGGTGGTTAACCTTGTATCCTAGTCCTGTGGGACCTCCTTTACTAGCTATTAGCTTTAGGAGTGCCACTACTTGGGAAATCAAGATTTTGGTTGGGTGGTCCTGCTTCTCGACACCACATACATCACTCTCCTGCGCTTACTATAACCCCTTTCCATGTATTTCCCTTCCAAGTCCACATTTTTCCATTGGGTCCACAAGGAGTTAGCTCCCCCCTCCCCTTGTCCACACTTTGTGTCAGGCTTCGAACGATGCCCCAGAGGTTGATGTAGCTAGAAAGAAGTTAAAAGCATAATTGGGCCACTTACAACAGGAAATGTACCATAAAATGCAAATGATAGCTAAGACATACAAATTTTGCACGTGGGCAAAAGCTAACATGAGTTCTACCCCTTATCATTATGGTCATCACCTGGGTTCCTAGGGCACCGATATGAGCCCCTTGCATTATTAAGGAACCCATGATTGTTCCAACCTCTGGTGGGCGATGAACTGCCCAACCTTAGAGGGGTAATCATTGCTATATCTTACACATCATGCACTCATCCCCTGGAGCCTCGAGCAATTTTAAAAGAGAAATCAATAAAATGCAAAAGGCATATGAAGAAGGGTGGAAAAACAAAGGCTGGGGCTTCTCATATACCACTATTGCTCTCTCCTTCATCTATACATCCATGTATTGGCTTCCCTCATCATTGTTACCCTTGTACCATGGCATGTGGCTTGGAGCCTTCCTAGATGCCCTCAATCCATTCCATCATTATATCACATGACACTTGCTACCTGACTGATGTACCACCAAATAGGGTCCTTGGTTAACTTTCTTCTTGAACTTGAAGGCACCTAGAGTCTAAAGTTTGTTATGTAAGGGCATGCCACTATGAAGTGCCCACTTGGTTCCATAATTTGTAAGTTCATTTGCTAAATTACACTAATGATTTGTTGTATTGGAAGGAGAGGAGACACATTGGATCTTATACAGGATTGTAGGTGGGTCTTTATTTTGGGGTTTGGTCTCCGTACACGGGGTCCAAGGCCTTCAAAGGGTCTTAATGGCATTTGCAGGGTGTGCGTTGAGAGCCATGGGCCTCCATTATAGAAAAGAGCAGATTGTCATGACATGGGATCCTTCAGCACCACTCATTGATGATGATAATGCACTTGGACCACCTTGCCCAATTGGCTACACATTTGCACCACACACTTGGCAGTTGATCTAGGGCCCAGATGGGGTTATGTTCTTACCATGGGAGGCATAGGGAGGGCTTGTATCATCTTTCTAGCCCTCACAGATGGGATACACGCTTGTTCGATTCATATGGAGACACATGAGGATGTTTTTGTGCCCCCACAACCACTTGGGAGAACCACAGGTCATTTGATTGGAGATCAAGGGACCATGGTCTTCATCACTATTTTTGGAGCCCTTGTATTCATTTAGGCACAAGTTGGACTTCATTTGGTCTTCCAACGACCCTCCTAGCTACTTGTCTATCATTTCGACCCTCTTGAGAGGCTAATTATTCTTGTTTTAGAGCTATTTGGTGGGCTTGTCACCAAATGTATGTTATTTTGCTCATTATTTATTATTAGGGGCATTATTAGGCCTGATTAGGCAATTTGAATCCCTTAAAGGATCATATATATTGATGAGAGGTTCATTTCATTCCACATCATCACTTGGATTTGGATTCTATCTCTTCTAGAGAATTTCGCTATAGCTATTGGAGGACAAATTAGATGAACATTGATACATTTCTACATTTGGAAATCTTTTCTTGGTCTTGGAATTTCGATTTTTGTCTCTCTTTGATGATTGGATATATTCGCTATATTTGTAAGTGCTTTTTCATGGTATATTTCTCTATTTTATGTCACATGTGTAATGTATGGAATTTTCTCTCATGGAATCTAAGTTTCTGCCCTAATTGAAATGCAAATTTGTTGAATCTTGATTTTGTGAGGGTATTGCATATGTTACATGATTTGGTATAGTGAATGAATGTTCCTAGGGGTACATTATCTCCATAATTGCCTTGACACGTCATCAAATTGTAGTAATACGCTCTCCCTCACGTTGCCTCTTCCTGAATTCGGAACTCTGCCTTCCGAACTCCTGCTGTTGCCCTCTCTCTGACCTGCTACTCTCCCTCTGACTCTATTTCCCCCGTTGAATCACAACCACTGAGAAAATCTATCTGCCTAGGCAACTGAGTAACTGCACTGGTTTGTTCTCCATCTACCCTTTGAATTCTTCTTATAATGTTCTATTGGAGCACGAATGACCAAGATTCAAACATAATTGATGGCCCAGATTATTTCCCTCTCGATCCGTGTGAGCTTCTAGAACATTCACACCATGACTTAATTAATTATGATTAATTAATCATATTTCCTAAGTTTAGACTTAGGAAATTTTAAAAATTGATTAATAAATCTAATCAAGTCATTTCTAGGTGGAATTTCCAGAAACGATTTATGGGTATTGGAGAATACATGTATTCTAGCCTCTCCACCAAATCTCATGGCTAGAACACATTCGATGCTACAAAAACTAACAATGGCTGAATCAGGTGGCAGAGAAATGGCATAATGAGCTCGCTGGTTGCTGCAAGAGGTTCCCGACTAAGGACCATCTCGAAGAATTTTTTTTTTTTCCTACGGATATCACCCACAAAATGCTGGGTAACACAAACCAAGCCCATCTTCGCCAAATTCCCTAGCTAATCGATGTCCAAATGTGGTCATGAAGAATAAGCAAAAATACCCAATTACATAGCAGAAAGCCATACCTTTGGGGTTTTAGGCCCACCTTCAAACATACAATCATGACAGAATGGGTGAGGACACATAATCGCTGGCTTAAGTGGTGGAGATGGTGGCAATTTGAGCTATTTGGTGGCTGCAAGGGGTTGTTGGCTGCTAGTTGAAGACAATCTAGGAGAAAGTTTCTCCTATGGGTGTCACCCATTGGTGGGGGTGAACACCACCCTCATGCACTAGCAATGCTCAAGTTGCACCAGCTTTGCTACCACCTCCATCTGCATCATTGTGTGGAGGTCACGTGCCTTTTAGTTCTAGATGTGGTTTACAACCATTCTAGAGTTAAGAGTATGTGGGAGGAGACTCTCATTGTTCATAGATCACGAGAAAAGAAATTAGAAGTTTCTTGTGGCAAGAATAAATTTTAGTAGATAGTAGATTTACTTGTCTTTTCTAGTTTCTAGTACTTTTTTTTAACTATCGAACCTTTCATGCTTAATATGGTATTTTTTGTAAACAATATATTATAATTTAAGTTTGAAGTTTGAAGTTGGCAATTATAACTCATTGGTAATGAAGTATGAATATGATGCTTCGTGAAACATTTCATTTCATGTTTGATATTCTTTGTTATAGTTTGGTAATAGTGAGTTCGGAAGTCAAGGGTGGTTCATGGAATCGGTTACCTAACTCAAACGACTTGGCTTATTTGGTTATGAGTGGAACTTTAGTGATGACAAATGTTATATATTGAATTTTTAATCTTTGAAACTTTAAGGTTGATGAAAATCTAAATCTTGGGGACTTGTTGTTGATGAAGATTATAACTACTAGATGATTGATGTTACATGGTTTATTCCATGCTTTTATGCTTTGTTGACATATATGCATTAAAATATATAAAAATATATATTATATAAAAAATGCTCTCTAAAACGCTCTTGGCCCAAAAGATTTTGAAAATTGTCGCTCCCACTCTTGCTCCTGCTCCCAAGCAGCGAAGGCCAGGAGTTCATAATACTTGTTGCAGGGCCAAGAGGATTAAGATAAAGACCAAGGTTTAATTCTTGTAGTAGTTGGAGGTAGAATGCAAGTTTATTGGCCCAATTGGAGGGGATTGAGGTGCCAAGGATATCAACACTATGTTGTAGCTAGTTCTGGGATGATAATCTTGAGTTCAAATTGCATCAAGTTGTCGAGTAGCTTCCAGGTGCTAAACTCTAGTGTCTTCCAGCTAAGGCTTAATATGTAAATTGCTTTTCATGAATAATAAACATTGGCCAAACCATTTGGAATTTCTTATGCTGTTTTGTAATTGAGAGTGTTTTGTGTTATAAATGTTAAAGAAATAACAATCCTCTTGTTTCCATTCAACGAAGTGTTTCCATAAAAATTGTTTGCTAAAATGCTTCAAAAGAAATTTTATTAAGGGACACTATAGTGTTCCAAAACCCATTGAAACTTACTCAAAGAAAAAATTACAATGTCATTGTTTTAATTGCAATTATTGGCTAATCTAACTGTGGAAAAGTGCCGACTTTTATTTGTTATGTTGCTAATTTTCTAGCCTTTCATGGAGTGTGATTTTCATGTAGTTTGAATGGTTAGTTTTGCTGTTGTAATAAAGCATCCTTCGCTGTCCCAAACTGCAGATTTTTGCCCTAACTGCAGTGTTGTTGCGCAGAGTGTCTAAGCACCGTGACAACGCTCAGACCGGGGGCTGTCACCCTAATCCTAGATCTCTCCGTTTAAGTCGTCTCCCTAGGCTAAGGGGTGTAGACCCTATGGGATAAAGGAAGACCAACTGGAACCAGCTGGGTTGGGAGACATAGCGAGGCAAACAAGCACCTGGAGATTTTAAAGATGGATAACTTGATGGATTTAAATGATTAAATCAGATAGAGTAAATGCCAAAACAAGACACAACCACAAGATAGAAATAATTTTAGACCAGTGCATTCTATATTTAAATCAACCATCAAACTATCCAGATCGATTTTCAATATGTGATGAAAAAGTGATGATAATCCACATAAATGTCCAACACTCTTACATACGAAAGATCCCAGATTTAAAACAATTATCGTTAATGACCAAGATCTAAAATTGATAAATTTTTTCCAACAATCAATATAGCTTAAAACATTTGTCATAATTTGACCATAGGAAAATCATGCATTTAATGACCAAAGGAACTTTAAATTTAAATTTAAATTATTCCTTAGGCAATAATGTTTAATGGTAACTGAAAAATTTAAAATCTTTAAGGCGATTGAAAAATGAATTAGAAAGGCTAAAAAATAAAATTTTTAATGGGGCATAGGCCACATTAATTTTTTTTTAACATTAAAGCACAAATCCCTTTTGTCTAGTTTTTAAAATCTTTAATCACCAAAATTTTTATGTTTTTTTTTTTTGTTCAACCCCAAAGTCTTTCTTTATTGCACATGAAAAATGACTATAAGAGAGCTTTCTTTAGCACACGACTCTCAGATCGAATGATCTCAAATGACCCCTGACACCCTATTTAAAGAAAAAAATCCCAACGGCTAGTTCGAGTGATCCATGTCAAAGAGATCTCGATCGTCGATAAGGATCAAAATCTCTTCTAATCTTATCCGTCGGAATTTTAAATATTAAAACTTAAAATTTTGCATTTATTTCCTCAAAACTTTGACTTATTATTATTTTATTATTATTTTTTAGTATTATTATTTATATTGGACCTCGAACTTAGCTTTTGGAAAAAAAAAATACCTAGGACCTAGGACTTATGAGGGGATTAATTATTTTCCAACCCTCAAGACACTTTACATCATGATTTTTACTTTTTTACATCTCAAGGGGGAAAACCCATTTGACATAGACCCTCGTAGACCACCCAGTTCTGCGACACAAATATAATCTAGCAGATCAAGCAATTTGTAATAACCTAACCAAATAGTTAGGATTATTTCCAAATTACTTTTACATAGACTCGAAGCACACTAGGATTCCCCTAAGATTCTATTGACAAAATCCATTCCGCTTTGGGGTTAGGCTGAAGAAAAACTCTGCCGACCATGGGTCGGTGAGACAAAAAACCTTCCGAAACTTAGATCATCATTAGAAGATTAGGTTTACCTAGGCAAATACATACATGACACAGATCTGCTAAGATAATTTACAATTTACACATGCAGACTGGGTTTACAACATAACATGATCGGGTTGATGATGACAGTCGAACAGCAAGGACATGTTGATCAGGTGCTATCCCTTTTGTGATAAAAAATGGGGTGTACTGCTATGGGTAGTCGACACGCAGTGGTCAACATCTAGCTCTACTCGGGGACACGTTGCTGCACTGTAGGAATGTGAGAATCCAGAATCTGCATCCACGCAACACACAATAAAACATCGGTAGGATCTATCCAAAAATCATCATATAACATTAAGCATGGGAAAGATATAAGCTCTTCATTTATTAACTATCTAGTAACATGGAAAGTAAATCTAATCCTAAAATAGAAATGAAAATGCTAAAAAAACAAGGAGTAGGGTTAGAAATACAGAGGATGCCATTAGATACGTTCAATATAGTGTATACTGAGCATTTGCCTGCTTTCAGGCAAATCTGTTCGCTGCTTCTCGGATGTGCCATGTCCAATTCTGCATACGGTAGGACTTTTTCTTATCCGAAAATCAAGTTGCTTGCGACCATCTGATGCATCAAATCTTCTTCTCGTTGTCTTTCTCTTTCGTTTTTTCTTTATGGAAATTTTTGCTTCAAAATTATTAGATGAAGTATGTATGACATGTCTTTCTTCATTTTGCATCTGATCTTTATTGTTTTCAATTTTATCTGGGTCACCTTCAATTAACCACCTTTCAATTGAACCAATGACATCCTCATAATAAGATGGAGCTTGTTGCAGCAGATAAGGAAGCTTCTGATCTATTGATGTTTCCTGGTTTCTTTCATCCTCTGACCGCTGTTGAAATTTCTGTACCTATATTGTAATGGCATCCATCTAGCTAGAGTGTTCAACCTTTATAGCACTGATTTCCCTGGCATGGTCTTCTTCTGTATCTTTTATTACTTTATCGTTCTTTTCCTTTATGGTCATCAAGCAATGCTGCATAGAGTTTATCTCTTTCTTATGACTTGCTTGCATGGTAGCCAACTGATTATTATAATCAAACGTCATGATAGTCATTTCTTCATCCATAGTTAATAACTTGTTCTGAATAGCACTTATTTCTTCCTGAAAACTTGCTTCCATGGCAGTCACTTGATTTGAATGATTGAGTTCCATGATCATCATGTTTTCCTCTAAGCCTAATAACCTGCTTTGCATAAAATTAATTTCCCTATCATGATTAGCTTTCATGGTCTCAATTTCCTTAGCATGCTGACTTTTCATGTCAGTTACGTGATCAAAGTGTTTAATTTTCATGATTTCCATCTCCTTATCACTTTTTTCTAGGTGGGTGCATAAAGTTATCATATCATTGGTGTAATTAGTTACAAATTTTTCTTGATTGATCTCCATATTTTTTACCAGCCGCATTAGTTCTTCTATAATTTGCTTTTGATTTTCCCTTTCATTGTCGACATTGATTTTACAATTTGTCCTTGTTTTTCCACTATCATGGATTTGATCTGCAATGGTACAGGTGGATGGCACATTCTGATATGAAGAATTGTCTTGAAATCTTTCATCGACATCTGGACCCTTCATAAGATTACTTTCATTCTGTTGCACAATTTTAAGGGCACAAGGTGAGCTATCTTGATAACCATATCTGTCTTTAAACGCATTGACAATGCCTTGTAAAGAAGTGAAAGAGTCTTCAAGGCAATTATTAAACCAATTCAAAGCATCACCCTCTAAAGAAAGGACAAATAGACGCATTTTGGCATCTTCATGATCATATTGAGGAGATCTACAATATATGATCATTATACGAGTAAAATTGCATAAATGCTTTCTAATAGCAATTGAATCACTAATCGAGAACAAAGGTAATTTAGAAATGGCCACTTCCGGAATATCATGGAGAAAATCAGTAAAATGACATGGGGTAAACGAATAATCCATGATGAATAATGAGGGACCAAATGGATGATAGAAAGAGATCACTGCTCAAGAAAATCAAGAGATGAAAGAAGTGGAGTCGCCACGAATCTAACTCTAGGATCCAAAAAGCAACAAACAAGCAGATATGAGGGAGGCTTCTTGTCTGGGAAAAATAAATGAAAAGAAATGGAGTTGCCACCCAAACAAGAAACGAACTGAAGAATTGGTGCTGAAGGTACGATGATATGATGAAAGATAAGGTGATGAAAATATCAAGTGACGCCAAAAAATGTTGGCTGTTTGACAGGCTAATGAATGGCGGAAAAGATGAGATGAGTGAAAAGATGAATGTCGAAATGTCATTGAAATGCCGAGAATAAAGTATCTCCGACAATGGCGCCAAAAAATGTTGTTGCTCAGAGTGTCTAAGCACCGCAACAACGCTCAGATCGGGGGCTGTCACCCTGATCCCTGATCTCTCTGTTTAAGCCGTCTCCCTAGGCTAAGGGGGGTAGACCCTATGGGATAAAGGAAGACCAACTGGAACCAGCTGGGTTGGGAGACACAACAAGGCAAACAAGCACCTGGAGATTTTAAAAATGGATAACTTGATGGATTTAAATGATTAAATCAGATAGAGTAAATGCCAAAACAAGACACGACCACAAGATAGAAATAATTTCAGACTAGTGCCTTCGATATTTAAATCAACCATCAAACTATCCAAATCAATTTTCAATATGTGATGAAAAAGTGACGATAATCCACATAAATGTCCAACACTCTTACATATGAAAGATTCCAGATTTAAAACAATTATCGTTAATGACCAAGATCTAGAATTGATAAATTTTTTCCAACAGTCAATATAGCTTAAAACATTTGTCATAATTTGACCATAGGAAAATCATGCATTTAATGACCAAAGGAACTTTAAATTTAAATTTAAATTATTCCTTAGGCAATAATGTTTAATGGTAACTGAAAAATTTAAAATCTTTTAAGGCGATTGAAAAATGAATTAGAAAGGCCTACAAATAAAAATTTTAATGGGCCATAGGCCACATTAATTTTTTTTTAACATTAAAGCACAAATCCCTTTTGTTTAGTTTTTAAAATCTTTAATCACCAAAATTTTTATGTTTTTTTTTTAAAACAAAAGAAAATAAAAATAAAACTTAAACTAAACCAAAAATCGAACTTTTGTATTTGTTACCTTTTCGTTTTTACTTTTTATTTTTTATATGCTGTAAATGGTTTATCCATAAAAAAAGAAAAAGAAATATATATGTATAACTTATACTAACGTACTCATAAGATTAAAACACATATACACTAAAAAAAATTCGAAGGCGTAAGTCATCTTATTTGCAGGTTTGGTCGACGGCAAGGAAAACGCGAGGAAACTGAGGGAGATCACACGTTTTTTGCAGGCAATGAGAATGGGCGGAGGCAGCGTGTAGCTGACACAGTGAGAGGAGCAATGTAGGGAGAAGCGTGAGAGGAAACGTTGAGGGGAGCTGTAGCAATGGACAACAAAAAGCAGGTGCAGACAGCGGATAGCAAGAAGATTCGTTGTAGGTTTGGAGGGACAACGTGCAGAGGAATGGAAAGGCAGTCGACAGGAAAGGGATGCGATGGCACTGAACAACAGCAAGAAAGAGCTTTTGTTGGATCGGACACTTGGATGTGGGCAGGGAAAAGATCGGCTGCGGATTTATGGGAAGAAGACAACGTATGGAGCAGCGGGAAATGCTGACACACTGAGAGGGGAGACGTAGAAATGGAGGATGATAAACGCAGGTCGAAAATGAAGCTTGCTGCGCACAGGTGAGGGTCTAGACTACTCTTACCTTAAGAAAAAAATTTCAAATTTTTTTTTTCTGCAAAACGAAATTTTTTTCTGGACAAACCCTCGAATTTCTTTAGAAAATTTGAAAATCCGTTGAACATTATCCCTGCAAAAATGACGCTGAGGCCAGATCTTACCCTCTAGGGCCTAGATCTGGCTTCAGAACAAGACTACACCTTCAGATCTGCAACCTGCGAAAACAAAAACAAAACACCCAGAAATAATATATGCAGGGATGAAAGTAAAAACTAAGACACCAGCTAAATAATTACAGTATTCACAGTTCAAAGGTTCTAAATAGTCAGATTTGTCAGTATGCCATAGAAATATTTTCAGAATTTTAAATTTAACATTAGATGCTTTAGAAAACCCTTCATGCATTCACAAGAAAAATTCAAATGATAAGCCCGGGATCAAAACTGGCTGGGCTCTTTAGAAAATGCTTTCTTAGGAGTTGGCTGGCACAGCGGAGAACTTCCCCAAATGCCTGTTGATCTTCGAAATCTAGATTTTCCTGCACAACTTACTTTAACCATTAACGAAGAAGGAGAAAACAATACTAAAATCTAAATGTAATGGAGATACCTGCCATCATATTCAGAAATTTAACTACCATTCAAACCCTAGTGACTAAACAAGATACCTGTGTTTAAAATCACTCTTCATAAAGCTATCATCAATGGCTGAAATTAAAATCATGCACAGAAATAAAAGATTTTACAACATTTCTAGAAGAGTAACACCAGTAAGATTTCAACCCCAAAGTTTTTCTTTTTTGCACATGAAAAATGGCTATAAGATAGCTTTCTTTAGCGCACGACTCTCAGATCGAATGATTTCAAATGACCCCTGACACCCTATTTAAAGAAAAAAATCCCAATGACTAGTTCGAGTGATCCATGTTAAAGAGATCTTGACTGTCGATGAGGATCAAAATCTCTTTTAATCTTATCCGCCGAAATTTTAAATACTAAAACTTAAATTTTTGCATTTATTTCCTCAAAACTTCGACTTATTATTATTTTTATTTTATTTTTTGTTATTTATTTTTATCTTTTAATTATTTTTTTAATTTTTATTTTTAATTATTTTTATTGGACCCTTGAACTTAGCCTGTGAAAAAAAAAATACCTAGAACCTAGGACTTATGAGGGGATTAATTATTTTCCAACCCTCAAGACACTTTACATCATGATTTTTACATTTTTACATCTCAAGGGGGAAAACCCATTTGACATAGACCCTCATAAACCACTCAGTTCTGTGACACAAATATAATCTAGTAGATAAGCAATTTGTAATAACCTAACCAAATAGTTATGATTATTTCCAAATTACTTTTACATAGATTCGAAGCACACTAGGATTCCCCTAAGATTCTAATGACAAAATCCATTCAGGCTTTGGGGTTAGGCTGAAGGAAAACTCTACTGACCATGGGTCGGTGAGATAAAAAACCTTCCAGAACGTAGATCATCATTAGAATATTAGGTTTACCTAGGCAAATACATACATGACATAGATCTGCTAAGATTATTTACAATTTACACATGCAGACTGGGTTTACAACATAACATGATCGGGCTGATGATGACAGTCGAACGACACGGACATGTTGATCAGGTGCTATCCCTTTTGCAATAAAAAAGGGGGTGTACTGCTATGGGTAGTTGACACGTAGTGGTCAACACTGCAACAACCTTGTGTTTTGTGTGCATTGGGTCTGTTTTTGGACTTTGTTTGTAATGTCCCCAATTTTGATTGACTGTTTGAGGGGGGGCATGAGGAGGCTATGTACACCAATGGAGAGAGAAGTGCGACTTTGGGAGGCAAGTGGGGGCCAACAAGGAGGAAATACACACCACGAGGGGGAAATCGAACTCCTAGTGGAATGTGGGTGCCACCAAAGGAGGCAAATCGAACCTCAAGGAAGGTGGGCAAGTTAGTGGATTGTGGGGGCCACCAAGGGGAGGCAAAGAGGTCCATGGCTATATAAGGCAACAAGGAGGCATTTCTCCTCATCATTTTTGTCTATTACATTTCGGAAATTAACATCTCTTAGAGTTGTTTAGCTCAAGGGTTTGGAGTGCTATTGCGCACAGGAATTTATAACGAAATTCCACCCCTTCTACGTAGAACTTTGAGTGTCTCCCTAGTTGATGTTGATTTTAGATAGCATCGGATGTGCTCTAGCTCCAAAATTTTGTGGAGGGGTCAGAACATATGAGATCTCCATGATCCATAAATCGTTTGGAGAAATTCCACCTGGATAAGAAGTTACTAAAATAATTAATATTTTTAATGGTTTCGTAAGTCTAAACTTAGGAAAATAAAAAAATTAATGGGTATTAATAAAGATATGGGTGAGAAGCTTCTAAGAGACGAGGATCAAGTCTGTTTTAATCTTAGCTATTGATTAGAGACTTAATCTCGACCGTTGATTCATCGACAGGAAAAGTATAAGATAAGACTTAAGAGTCATTTGGAGACACACCAGGCAGATACTCAATATCCCGAGGGAAATCTATTCTCAAAGAGAAGGATATTGATTTCATAGGGAGAGTTGTAGGGTGGAGTAAGAGGAGCGCATCAACAACAGTCAGTGACTGAGGAGGAGGTGACGCAGGGCTATCGAGAGACAGCGCAGAGGGAAGAGCAGGCAGACAACACCACTGGAGATGTAGTCCTCATGCACGCTGACACAAAGTGTTGAAGTTTCTAAGTTTACTTAGTTAGAAACCCTCCATGCCCTCTATCTGATTTATTCCTACCTACTTGTTATTTTTTCCTTAACAAGTTATTTACAATGTAAATATTGAAAATAAACACTAGTGCATGCTCAACATATTGCAGATCAGCAACTAAAAGAAGCAAGAACAAACACACCATATGACACCATTATTTTTCGACTAATGTCCTCGAAAAAACCCAATGTGGGAAAACCGGTGCAGCTATCTGAGGGTTTTCTTAGTAAGCAATATCAGAGTGCAATATGGGTGCCGAAACTGGCCTACCCAACAAAGAATTTCCTTGGCAGTAATACCTCTCAGTTTCTGACAATTCTACTGGTTGAAACCTCGGATAATCCTTCCGGCAGCTACTCAGCACCAATCTACCCCAGAAACGCCGACGCCTGCCCAATCTAGACTGCGTCAGCCTCTCCTAGCCCAACGTTGGCCCCGCATCAGCCTCTCTTGGCCTGCGTCATCCCCAGGGGGCCTTGCGTCAACTCTCTGAGGCTCTGCGTCAGCTATGCTAGCCCCTCTAGTGCTCTGCACAACACTTAGCTGCCTCTGTATGGCCCTGCATGAGCACTGGCTGCTCTGTTGTTATCCCGACATTATCTCTGGCTCTCTGTCTCTCTATACTCAATGCCCCTCAACTGCTCTCCGATCACTGATTCTATCTCTCTTAGCAAACCCCGCTTTAGAGAATAGAATGACTGATCACTTTGGTGTCCTCTCCAAGTGACCCTCAAGCCTCCTCTTATAATTTTCCCGTTGACATATCAACAGCCGAGATTAAGTCCCTAATCAATGGCTAAGATTAGATCTGGCTTGATCCATGTCTTTTGGGCCATTCTAACGCAGTTTCATATTAATACACATTAATATTTTATTTTCCCTAAGTTTAGACTTAGGGACACCATTAAAAATATTAATTACTTTAATATCTCTTGAACTGTTTAGAATCTGCCCAAACCCTTTCTGGGTATTGGAAATCTCATGTGCCCCAACTTCTCCACCAAATATCGTGGCTAGAGCACATCTGATGCTACCCCAAATCAACACAGAGTGACGTAAAAGTGACACAGAGGTGGGTGAAGGGTCTTCAGGGTGTCAGACGTTTTCCATGGAACTTTGTCTCAGGTGTTTTCTCTCAGAAGTGTCTCATTTTCTCTGTAAAATCATTCCTTGTAAAGCAATTGTTGCTGAAGATTAATAAAACCCTCATTTGCTGCACCGGTTTTCCCACATTGGGTTTTTTCAGGGACGATTGTCCAAAAACAACCGTGTTGATCTGATTGATTCTTGTGCTTGTATATCATTGTTATTTTGTTTATTTAATTATGTAATAACTGCAGTAGAATTTATTTGAATGTTTGCTGAAGGGATTTCGTAAATAACTTATTGTGAGAAATAAGTAGGTGAAATAAATCAGTTACTGTAGTAGAATTTCATATTAGAATTTTTCACATGGTATCAGAGCAGAGATCCGGCAACATGAGAGAAGAATCTGCTATGGGTAAGGAGCATGATGCAGAGGCATCAACTCAGAGGGACTCACGCAGATTTCCAAAAAAAGATGAAAGCACGAAGAACATGGATCGTGATTATTCTATGTTAGCTTCCAAATTGGAAGAAGAAGTCTCTTGCCTAGCAAGTTATGCCTCCTCTGAGGTTTGTTATATAGATAGTGGAGCTTCCTGGCATATGATAGGATTACAAGAATGTTTTTCAAATTATTAAGAAGAAACTAAGAATTTTCATATTACCATGGGAAATAAGGCAAAGTGTACCCCCGTATGAAGAGGTATTGTAGTCTTTCAAACCGAAGTAGGGGATTGGCTTCGAGCAACCAATTTGCTGCATGTGCGAGGATTGGGGATGAACTTACTCTCTGTATATCAACTTCAAAACAAGGGATATGACATTTTCTTCATTAAGGAGAAAGTGTATGTCAAACACCCGAGTTGGAAAAGGAAGGCCCAGATAGGAATCAAAAGTAATAGGATGTATAGATTACAACTAGAATCTCCAATGACACTGATAGGCAACAATGGAGATAAAGATTTGAATGAGCTATGGCATAGGAGGATGGGACACTTACACCATGGGGCTTTGAGAATTCTTGGGAAAACAGTATTAGGCGTTCCAGAATTAAGTACCGAATGAGATGATGTATGGAGAGGGCGCGCTCTAGGCAAGTATGCCAAAGCAATGTTTTCCAGAAGTAACAATAGGGCTTAGAGTGTTCTGGAATTGATACACTCAGATATCTGCGGATCCATCTCCAGAAAAGCTCTTAGTGGTGCTGAGTACTTCGTCACCTTCCTTGATGACCATTCCAAGAAGGCTTGAATCTATTTTGTAAAAACCAAGGATGAGGTTTTTGGTCGTTTCAAAGAGTTCAAGGCTCTAGTAGAGAATTTGACACGAAAGAAGATAAAAGTGTTGCGCTCAGACAATGGTGGAGAGTACATTGACAAGAACTTCACTGATTTTTCACTAAGGAAGGCATCATAAGGGAGTGGACAACTACCTACAATCCAGAGCAGAATGGAGTAGCAGAAAGGAAGAACAAGACTATTGTGGAAGTAGCCAGGGCGATGCTGTATGATCAGGATATGCCCTTCCTGTGGGCAGAAGCATGAAGCACGCCAGTTTATGTACAGAACAGGATGCCTACGGAAAGTGTCTTCACTGGGAAGACACCTGAAGTTGGTCATTTTAGGATATTTGAGAGTTCGGCATACTGCTATATACTCGAAGAAAAGAGAAATAAATTGGATCAAACTGCAAAAAAAGGATATCTTGTGGGATATAGAGAGAATGGTAAGGCATATAGACTCTATCTTCCGGAGAATAGGAAGGTAGTAGTTCGGCGGGATGTAAAGTTCATGGAGGACAAAGCTTTCAGGAAATCCCGAGAAATGCCTTCCGAGGAGTAGTCAAAAGACGATCCGTTGGTACAACCACTTCGACCAACAAAAACTAGTACCTGTAAGTTTCCTAAAGACTATGCTTCAGAACAAGTGGAGTCTAAGGAAGAGGAAGAGCAGATGGGTTTACCCACTACCAATGCAAGAATGAGCCGGGAACTTCGTCAAATTCTACGGGATGCAGAGGACTTCGTTGGTGCACCCAAGAATGAGAAAAGGGAGTGAAGACAACCAGATAGATACCAGGCCTTGGTAGCTCAGGTTGGGGAACCCTCTAGTTTCCAATAGGCCGTTCAACATCAAGTATGGGTAGATGCTATGGTGGAGGAATACAGTTCTATAATGGTCAATGATGTCTGGGAAGTGGTACCTAGGCCCCAGGACAGGTCAGTGGTAGGTTCGAGATGGATCTACAAAGTCAAATATGCTGCAGATGGCAATGTGGAAAAATACAAAGCCAGGTTTGTGGCTAAGGGGTATGCCCAAAATGTTAAATTATGGTATGTTCTATGCTTAAGAGCAATTTACTTCAAATTTTCTTATTAGCCAAATATCAATTTCCAGAATAGCAATCACATCAACATGATAGTAAAATGCAGATAGAACATAAATGCAAACAATAGAAGACATGCCAAGACAAGAGGACACAAGATGTGGCACCAGCGAGGGATAAACCCCAATGCGGGGAAACCGTTGATCAATTCTTCTTATATTCTTCAATAATTCAACAGAGAGTGAGAGATAGTACAATTACACAAATCTGTAATTTTATGACAACAACAACAAAACCCTAAACAACAAAGTCAAGGCTAGTCAAACAAGTCAATTGACCTTAAGTCAACCTCAGTCAACTCGGCCTCCAATAGCAAGTATAGGTAGCCCAAAACAGTGCAAAATACCTAGTCAAACTGCAGTCAAAGTCTGGTCAAACCTGCGGCAGCTCTTTGACAGTCAATGTTGGTCAAAGAGTGGTCAAACTTGGTCAAAAAGGCTGAGCAGAAATGTGGCCTGCCTAGGAGAGGTTGCCCAATCTAATCCATAGTCAATAAAGCCTCCATGCTGGTCAACGCTATCCAATCTGCCCACTTGCAGCTAGGTCAACCCAAGTCAACGCTACCCTAATCAGAATTCTGTGTCCTCCTTTCAGCCACATGTGTGAGAGAGAGATGCTCCTCTAATGCGTAGGAGAGAGAGAAGAATGTGTGATGTGATGAGTGGAATAATGCCACAAGGTCTCTTCCTTTTATATGAAACGTTGAGGATAAGTTGGGGGCGAAAATCATTGTTTTGCTTGCTGGCCGACCTTGACAAATTGTCAAGAATACAAATAAATTCATATCTCCATGAATACATGTTGGAATCAGATGATCGTTAGATCAATCCTAAACCTCTTGGTGAGAGGAATCCAAGAAAAATATCGACTACCATAAATAAGGTGACCCACATGGAGTTTGGCCCTAGTTTTCAATTTTAACACTCCCTCACAACTAGGGAGAACTCCATCTACTAATCCATCTGTCTCTCGGTACTATCTTTGCCATCAATGCATTGCTCTGTTGAACTATGAAGAAGAAGAAGTGATCAAGAATGTATCATACCACCCTCTACTTACCTGAAGTCAGTCCCAGGTAAAAGAGAGTGTCTAATAACACTCTTACCGACCCGAAGTTAGTCCCAATGAAGAGAGTGTGTCATACCACTCTTACTGATCCGAAATCAGTTCCAAATAAAGAGAGTGTCTGATGCCACTCTTACTGACTCGGAGTGAGTTCCAATTGATCCTAGATCAATATCATCCTAGCATAGGGAGTACGGTAGTTACACGATGCGTCCATTGGTACTACTATGGTCCCTATCCTCATTTCCCTACTCATTGGCCAGATGAGAGTACTTCCCATGAGTCCCAGACTACATGGGTAGGATGTCTTAGCAGGAGAATGATGAACCACTCATGCTGCCTACATGTCGCCATGCGGTATCACAGGGAAAGGTTGAACCGCTCACCCTGTACACAACAAACCACTAGGCGAAGGTTGAACCACTCACCCTATGGTTGCTCATCACTCCAAGAAGTACCCCAAGCCCCACGGAGCTCCCAGAGCGCATTGTATATATCATACAGGACCCTCATAAGAGGGTCTCTCCACGACTCCTAGGCATTCTCGGAAAGTCAAGAATTTGATCTTTCCCAAGGGCTTTGTCAGAATGTTGATGACCTGCTCATCAGTCCAATATGGAGTCTTATTGCTCCTCGTTGTACCATATCCCGGATAAAGTGGTACCTGATATTGATGTGCTTGGAGCGATCATGAAATACGAGATTCTCTGATAAACGAATCCCACTCTGGGTGTCACAAAGGATCACGTTACTATCCAACGTATGTCCAAATAGCTCACTAAAGAACTTCCGCAACCAGACAACTTCACAGGAGGCCATAGTTGCAGTAATGTATTCGGCCTCGGTGGTGCTCAACGCCACCGACTTCTGCTTCCTGCTCATATAGGATATCAACGCAAAACCCAAAGAAGAACAACATATGGAAGTGCTCTTTTGGTCCACCACGCTGCCCGCCCAATCAACATCAGAATAACCATGTAGCCTCACATGTTCGACAATGTATCTTAGTCAATGAGTGATTGTGCCTCGAAGATATCTCTGAAGATTCTTGGCACCAATCCAATGTGAGTGATGTGGCTCAACGTGTTGACTGCAAAACATATATCCGGACTGGAGTTCACCAACAACATCAGTGCTCCTATGAGTTGACGATACTTAGAAGCATTTCCTAATACAGGTCCTGCAACACTACTGCATAACTTCTTGAAGTTAAGATCCATCGGGGTACTCACGGGCTTGCAGTCCACCATACCAAATCTTTCCAATATCTTCACCACGTATTTTCCTTGAGATAGGAAAATTTCTCCTGTCTTTTGCCAGACCTCCAACCCTAGGAAGTAGTGCATCAGTCCTAGGTCCATCTCAAATTCGGAAGACAACTCCCTCTTGCATTTGTTAATGAGAGGGTCTGCACCTGTCAGAAAGAGGCTGTCAACGTACAACACCAATATGAGAGGCTTATCATCTTCATCCTTAAAGTAAAGGTTCAGATCGGCTTCACTCCTAGTGAATCCCAACTTCATCAAATAGCTATCGATCCTCTCTTACCAAGCTCGAGGTGTTTGCTTCAACCCATAGAGAGCTTTCTTCAACCTGCATACTTGAGATTCCCGATTATGAATCTCAAACTGTTATGTAAAAATTATTTATTATTTAAATTTTAGGTTTATTATCTAATTTTAGGTTAATTAGACAAAAGGGCATGATCATAAGATCATGCCCTTTCCCCAAAGGGTGCCCATGGCGATATATAAGCCAGGAACCCCCACTGTAAACAACCATCATCGATCAATTAATTATTAATATATATATATATATATATATATATTTCTGCGTATCACAAAGAAGTTTTCACTTCATCTGGTATCAGAGTCCAACAATCCTCGGTCACATCTACTGCTGCTTCGCTCACGTTCCTGTCACCATTTTGCTTCGTTGTCCTTGGTCGCTTGAAGCTGTTTATCACCACCAAGTCCCCACGTCTTTCGATCCACCTCGTCTATGCACTGCTCACCGCATCCATTCCCAAAGCTGTTCTGCTGTTCGTCGAACCACGCTGATTCCGTTGACTCTCTCTGACCGCGGCTTTGTTTGGTCATTCCGTCCGCTGACCATCCAGGCCACCCGCATCTCCGTGCCACACTGTGCCCACGCTGTTCACACACTGTTCACCGTGTTATCTGCCCACGTCTGCCCCAATCAACGTAGCCATTGACTTTTGGGTTGTGCCATTTCATTTAAATTCGTCCATTCATTTCATTATATTATATAATTATATATATAATATATAAGTAAATAATTATGATAATTTATTATATATGCATATATTATAGTTTGTAAACTATACATTAAAATATATATATATATTATATATATATTTAGTCATATAATTAAATTAATTAATTTCATTTAATTATTTAAAAAAAAAAAAAAACTTTAAGTTGGTAGATAAATACACGCCCCCACAAACTCGCTCAATGTCGACAATGACAATGGTTGATTTCAATAAAAGATTGGTTGATGCAGAGAATAAAATGAATAACAACACCGACGAGGTCAATAAAAAATTAGCTGATTTCTAGAACAAGTTTAAGGGGCAGGCTAACAATATCTAGAGGCTTCAAGATACGACAAATCGAATAGAAATACAGATGGAGCATCACCATGTCCAATCAGACATGAATCAAAAAGAGACCTTAACATTGCTGAACCTTGTGTGTAAAAAGATGAATCTTACACCTGCACAACTACTACAAGAAGATGAAGAAAATCAACAGCACAACTCACCAGATTCAACGAAATCAACAGACTCTCAAGGAAACGCTGAATCCCCCAAAAAAATCAGCAACACCCCACCAAGAAATGAGTAACGCGACTCTTACAAATAAGCAACTTTGGGATACCTTTACCCCTCAACACCCCTTTTTCGCTCAACCATCAACGACATACCAGTGAAGGGCAAAAGTCGAGATGCCTAATTCGATGGAAACGAAAAAAACAATGTTGCATGGATAAATAAAGCAGAAGAATACTTTGAGATATATGACATCAATGATGATGACGAAAAGCTCAGACACGCATCCATGAAAATGGAAGGGGAAACATATAATTGGTATATGTGGTGGAAAAAGACAACACACGTCATTAGTTGGAGAAAATTTAAGATAAAAGATTCCAAGGTGTAAAGGAAGAAGAGTTCTTTTCAAAACTCATCAAATTACGACAAAAAGGAAGTGTGGACGAATACACTCAAGAATGGGAGACCTTAATAACACGAGTACTTGGGTTATCAGAGTCTTGTCTAATTCAATCATACGTCTTGGGACTCAAAACCGATTTACAAGTAGAACTTGAGATGCATGACATTACATCAATAGAAGTAGCAAGATGAAAAGCAAAAACGGTCGAAAAGAAATTCGAACAAATATTTTGGTCAAAGTCGGAAAAAAACATATTCAAGACGAAAAATACCCCAGTATGTGGACTCAAATAGTACAAGATATGTTCCACCACATCGTCGTGAAGATGAAAAATCTAATGTGGAAATGCAAAGGATAAAAGAAGGTAAATGCAAATGCTGTGTTGAGAAGTGGGACCCCAAACATAGATGTGCTAAAGGAAAAGAACCAAAGAACTATATAATTGTGAAGCAACTAATGATTCAAACAGTGAAGATTCTGACATAGAAGAAATAGAAGATGCCCCAGAATTCTCACCAGAATTAGATGACAAAAGTATTCCACAAGTGTCGCTATCAGCTATGACAGGTATATCACAACCTCAAACGTTAAAGTTGAAAGGACATAGAAAGAAGAACAATGTAGTGGTTCTCATTGACTCTGGCAACACCCACAATTTTTTAGATGCAGCCGTGGCAAAGAGACTCAATATTTTTTCATTTCCCTTACCAAACATGAAGGTGATGGTAGCTGACGGTAAGAAGATTGAAAAAGTGGGAAAATGCTGTAAGGTCAAATCGCAGATTCAAGACTTTAATTTAGAATCTTCATTCTTCACTGTACCATTAGGAGGAGTAGATGTGGTCTTAAGTATTGAATGGCTACGAACTTTAGGTACTTATGCCGCCAACCATCAAGTACAATTCATAAAATTCAAATGGGGGGGTCAGAGGTACAAATTACACGGATTCCAAGCACTAGAAAATCAAGTTGTATCATCATCTCAGATGATGAAGATGATTTGAAAAGGAGCACCTGCTTATGTAGTACAATGTCACCAATTAGAAATGTTATCTGCAAATATGATCAATGAAGGGTCACCAGAGATACAAGATCTAATTCAGAAACATGAAAAAGTATTTCAAGACCGACCTATGAAGATGCTACCTAATAGGGAAATTGAGCATACAATAGAAGTTAAGGCAGGGTCAGACCCCGTCAAATCAAGCCATACCGATATACACATCACCAAAAAATGGAAATTGAGAGATTAATCCAAGACCTTTTAAAGTGTGGGATCATCTCGAAAAGTAAAAGTCCTTATGCTGCTCCAGTGGTATTGGTAAGGAATAAGGATGGTTCATTCAGGCTATGCATTGATTATAGAGGAATAAACAAAATAACAATCAAAAACAAGTTCCCGATTCCCTTTATCGACGAAATGTTTGATGAGCTACATGGCGCAAGGTACTTCTCAAAATTGGACTTAAGATTAGGCTACTATCAAAATAGAATCAGATTGGAAGGCATAACAAAAACGGTATTCCGAACACACAAAGGGCACTATGAATTTAAAGTAATGCCATTTTGATTAACCAATGCACCAACAACATTTGAAGCAACTATGAACGAATTATTTCGTCCACATCTTAGGAAGTTCGTATTAGTATTCTTTGACGATATTCTAATTTACAGTAAAACTTGGAAAGAGCACTTGCAACATCTGGACAAAGTTCTTACACTACTAAAAGAACATCAATTTTATGCAAAAAAATCCAAATGCACCTTCAGAAATGAAGAAGTAGAATACCTTGGACACATTATATCCCATGAAGGCGTAAAGGTGGACCCTAATAAAATCAAAGCTATAAAAGAATGGACCAAACCTGTCAATATATCCAAGCTACGAGGGTTCTTAGGTTTGACTGGATATTATTGAAGGTTTATTAAAAACTATGCACATATAACTGCACCTCTGACAAATATTTTAAAGAAGAATTCGTTTCTATGGGATGAGGAAGCAGGAAGGTGTTTTGAAAAATTAAAGGAAATTATGTCTAATGCGCTCGTATTAGCAACACCAGATTTTTCTAAACCATTTATGATTGAGTGTGATGCTTCCAGATTCGGTATAGGTGCAGTTTTAATGCAACAAGGGCATCCAATAGCTTTTGAAAGTAGGAAGCTCAACAAATGAGAACGCCTCAAATACACATACAACAAAGAGATGCTTGCTATTATGCACGCACTAGCTAAGTGGAGGCAATATCTTTTGGGAAGTAAGTTTTCCATTCGAACAGACCACAATAGTCTCCAACACCTCCTTCAACAAAAAACACTTCTGAAAAACAACAAAAATGGATTGAAAAAATTGCCGCCTTTGACTTGGAAATACTACATAAAAGAGGAAAAGACAATGTAGTAGCAGATGCCCTATCCAGGAAAGATGAAGAACCAACACTACTTGCAATTTCGGTTGTTGTTCCTGAATGGCTTAACGAAATTCGAAGTGAGTATGCCAAGGATCCATAACTAATGGCAATAATCAATAACCTTCCCAACAACTCAAAATTTGAGTGGAAGAATGATATCCTATGGTACAAGGGAAGAATCTATCTAAATACAAATTCCAAGTTTAAATTTAAGATACTCAAGGAGTCACATGACTCACCGTCAACTCGACATGTAGGATTCTTTGAGTCATACTACAATGCACGTCAATCCTTCTTTTGGAAGGGAATGAGTCGCGATATTCAGAAGTATGTAGCAGAATGTGACACTTGTCAAAGGAATAAAAGTGAAAATATTACGACACCGAGATTACTTCTGTTAAATTTGGACAACTAGGTCCAAACTCCATGTTCTGATGATCAGATTAAGAGGCTAATATTTTTGTTGGA
>APFE030773363.1:0-10402 GCA_000404065.3 Pinus taeda
TTGAAATTTCTTAGAAGAAAGACTCCCAAACAAAATATCTTATATCTTATGACACTTGGTATTAATGAATTACTATTTTATGTGTACAATATGAAAAATGGTCATATTAATGCTATATTGAATTCTTTTTTTAAACAAAGTCTATATGGTAGCATATCACTGCCGCATAGTTAAAAAATAGTAAATTTATCTTATCACTATTGCTATATATTAAAAGAATTAGTTACTATGCTTGGTAAAGATAGTTGTAAAATGTATCTTTAAATCATGGATTCATTTCAATTTATTTTCAAATCTCGGAAATTAAATTTAGAGATACCTCTTTACGTAAAAAATTAAGAAATAATATATTAGATTATGAATAAGTAGTTTGTAATAATACAATGTATTACTTCTAATAAATCAAAATGTCAACATATTTATAACGACTAAACATATTAAATTTAAAACAATAAAGTTAATTTAAATTTTTTTTGTGTCTATGAAAATTACCAAGATTAGATACAAAATTATTAACATTTTTATGTAATTTTAAAAATTCAAATTTTTATTAATATACTTAAAATTATTTTCTTAACATTTTAATAGAAAAATGTATAATTACTTAATTATGAGTTGCCTCACCAAATTGATTATAGAATGCAATATAAATAATGTAAAATAAAATTCATATAATAGAATGGTAAATTGGGTCTTGGTCTTGCATTTTAACTAGAGGATAAAATTTTGGAATTTGGAGTTGAGAGAGCTTTGAGACATTAGCGAGGATCTGCCGCAACAAAGGATTCGAGGCGAGGAAGGACTATGGAGATAGAGGATTCGTTGCAAAGAAGAAGGCTTGCGGGGATGGGGTGTTAGGCGCCCAGTGCCCCTGCCCCACCTCGGCGGCCCAACGGCCCGGTGGGGTGGCGGGCCAATTCTCGGAATCAGTGGGCCACCCCAACGGACCGTTAGGGTGGGGCGCAGTGCTCGCGGCCAAGCCCCACCACAGCCCGGAGGGTGGTGGGCCGTTGGGCTGCCGGGGTGGGGCAAGGGGACTGGCGGCGCAGTCAAACCCTACTCTGGCTCTTTGTCTCATCTGAAGCCTTGACTACCTGCGGCTAGGTGTAGGGACATGTCCGCGGTTACTCCTACCTGCACCCATACAATGTATTTGACCTGCAACCCGTGGCCCAGGCAAGGAGGGGAGGGGGGTATGGGGAGGAGGGGGAGGCCTGAGAGCGGGGATGTGAGGAGGGTGAGGGTGAGGGGTGGTGTGGCGGCCATGTGGGGGAGGGGAGAGGGGAGCGGAGCAAGGGGAAAGGAGAGGGGTGATGGAGGGTCTGAGAAGATGGGAAGGGCCTGTAGTTTTTTGTTAATTTGTATGAGGAGTTGGCTAAACATAGAGAGTCAGTTAATTGAGTGATTGAGTGATTAAGTATTTGAGTGTTGAGTCAAGTCGAATTAAGTGATAGACGACTTTTAGTGTGTGGTTGCATATCAACATATTTTAGGCAAGTAGCTAGTTGGAAAAAGATAAACATCCTTCATCGAGTTCATTGTAAGTATCATGTTTTGTATGATCAATAGAAGAGCAACTACTCGTGTTTTATGTGTGAATTCATGTTTTGTCTCTTCTGCCTTTCCAACAAATTGATATCAGAGCGAAGTTACACAGAGCGAGGAACAGATTTGCAGTAGTCTGTGTGAGAGGAAAAATCTATTTTTTTTGTCATGGTTTGAGCATTAACACATCCTACCATTCAAAAACTTGACGCGTTGGGGTTTAGGGGAGAACTGTGTTAATAGTCAAAAACTTGACATGTTTCGAATGCACGCTGATTTCTTTGGTGTTTGAAGCATTATAGGAATAACGCGGGAGTCCATCACCGTGTAACGCGATAGCACGTATGTTATCACTACAACTGGTACGTTAATCAACCAAAGAACATACGTAAGTCAAAGGAATTTTTCTCACGTAGGTCTTTCCTTTTTTGTTTGGAGCACGAAAAAGTATAAAAGGTTATTTTTATGATTGAATTTATAAAGGGCTTCAAGAAAAAGAGTTTTAGTTTTGTTTTGTTTTTGTTTTTGTTTTTGTTTTTGTTTTTTTATTATTTTTTTTTAATTCGTGAAGGGCTGGTTATATAAAAGTTTTATTGTTTTTATATAGAAAGGTTTTAATAAATATATATATATTTTCCAGAGAAAAAAACGGTAACTTTTTATTAATAATGTAATAGAAAAAGTTACACCACTTAATCGAGTAAAACTCAGCTCAAGATGCCAACCTAGGCTCATCGAGCTTTACACATATAACGCAGCGCTAGAGGACTAACGTGCTCAAAGAAAAGAGAGATAAAAGAATGAAGAAGACGAGAGAAAAAGAGGAAAGGAGAGGGGGCAGAAACATGCCCACATCAGAATTTCCTCCCCTTTTTCTTTTCGACTTTACGCCACTCTCCCAGAGAGGGTTCGGTCGGAACTATGACTATTTGTGTTTCTGAATTCTGGATGCCAGGTTCTTTGTCTGAATCTGAACTATCAGAGAGGTGCTGCCGTTTGAGACTTCCAAGAGCGGGATCCGTGCCTGTCTGAGCTTCCTTGTTTTCTGATGAAAGTCCCTTCTGATTTTCCATTTCTTGTGATACCGTGGTCTTATCTGCTAGGATCTCTTCCTCTGCTGCTTCTGATTCTTCGTCCTCTGAATCCGGGGGTGAAAAATGCCAACCTTTCTTCTGTTTCCCTTTCTGTTTCTTTTTATTTTTTACTTCGGGACATGTGCTTTGTAAATGTCCTGTCTGCCTACAGATCCTACATCTGAAGGCTATGTTTTCATAATCTAGGACCTGTAACCAGTTCTGTTGTTTGTAGATCAGCATTATATTATCCGGCAAACCTTTGCTTAGATCTACTTCCACACAGATACGTGCAAAAGTGTAGATTCTTTCATCGATTCTTTCCAAATCTGTTTTGATATATTTCCCTATGCTGTTTCCAATACCTTCCAACACATGATCATTCCAGAAATGAAGAGGAAGGTTGTATAATCTAACCCATACTGGCATTTTGGTTACAGTCATTGTATTTGGATCAAAATCTGGAAACCATGGGGTCAAAAACAACCCCGTTGATCCCCAAAACCATGGCCCATCTCTGATTACTGTATCTCTGGCTTCCTGGGATGAAAATTTTACTATGAAGAACCCCTTTGAACATAGATGAATGTCACACTCCATGGTCCAACTGGTGAATATCCAATGAAATAGATCCATAGGTTTTGGCCAGAAACTGTTAAAACGGCAAATGAGAGCCTGAGTTTCATAAGAGTTAACGAAATCATCGAGTCCTGACGAATCTAGATTTAAAGCTGGGGTATGCTCAGCCTGATCTACTATGTATGGCTTGGGCATGTGGCCGCCTTGTTCGGAAGAGGGTCCTGGAGCCCTGCTGCCCTGTAAAATATTTTTGTAAGATAAACCTCCCTTTGGTTGGTGCAGGGCTGCTGTTTTTTTTCCTTTATCTCCCCTTGAGGAGCTTGTCTGTCCCTGAGGCAAGACCCCTCCTCTCAGCCTGAGGTTTAATATGATGGTTGATCCTGGACTAATCCCATAACTTTCCAGTGATCTGTCATCCTGAAGGGACCGCCCACCACTGACGAGGTGTTGAAACTGAACTGGGAAACCCATTTCTGCCCAGATTTGTTTTTTCAGCTGCAAAGGGGAGTCTCTTGCATAAACAAATACTAACCGGGTATTCCCCTGAGGGGGTTTTATTAAAATCTGAAAACAGGGGTTCGATACCTGTTCTGGCTGAAAACATTGATGAACTTCTCCAATGAAGGGATCTTTGAAGCACTGCGAAGCCAGATCGCAGCTCCCTTCCCTTTCTGGAACCGCCGTTTTTTCTTTTTCAATTTTTCCTGGGGCTGTCAATCGGGCCCTCAACGGATCGAGATGGATCTTCGGACCTGTAATCCTTCGCACACCGTGGGCGCATGCATGGATTTCAAGACTGAGGAAAACGTGTTCCAGTGTTTGCATGCATGGTCTTCCAAGATACAATGAAGATGTGGGTCTGTGGTATTTTTCGTTGGCGGTCTTCTCCACCTCGGATCCGGTCCAGGGACCATAGGGACCGTCTGGGGCAATAGACAGTGTGGGCAGAAGAACAAACCCTCTACTATAACTCTGCCCTTCATGTAATGGCGACCGGATCTGTAGCAAGGAGCCTCCATTTGGCCGTGTGAACGCCACCACACATCCCCAGCAAAAAGAAGGAACACCCTTGCCATTGAATGGTGATTCTGGACTTGTTTGTCTGCTCCTCAACCATCCAAGAGCTGGAGGAGATCGGCCGGAGTCGCGCAGCGTCCGACCGCTTATAGAGGACCACTTCCATGAAGGAAAGTTTCGCCCCCGCTCCCATTCTTTACGGAACCAGACTAAAAAACCTTTACCATTCGTTGGATCTTCTTCACGCCATGGGGAAACATCTTGGATGCAGGAAACTTCTAACTGAACCCATAACTGGTCACAGATTTGCGAGAGATTTGGGGCTATGTCGGCGCAAAACCAGTGGTCTGTAACCCTAGATTCACGTTCGAAACCCGCCGCGCCTGCTCCCGCTTTAGCCATCGTGTCCTTAAGATTCAAAATAACAATAGGATGTGTTCAAAATATATATATATATATATAGAGAGAGAGAATTTTTTTTTTTTTTTTTTTTTTTTTTTTTTTTTTTTTTTTTTTTTAAATAAAAAATTAAGGTTTATGAAAGGGTGTTTTTTTAAAAATAGTTTTACAAAGGAGAAATTTAGGTTTTTTCAAAAAGTTATTTTTGGAGAATGATGGTTTCTCAAATTTCTAGCTCCAGTTACCACCATTTACAGGGAAGGATTATGATGTGTGGGCCATTAAGGTGGCGACCATATTTGGGATTATGTTTCGTTTGGGTTTTCAGAACCTAAGGATTAAGCAGAAGCATAAGCTTTCAGTAATGCAGAGAGAGAACAATGGAAGACAGACACGAAGAAGAATGCACAAGCGTTGCAACTTATTTAGGAGGGAGTGGATCGAGCAGTGTTCCAGAAGATTATGATCACGTTTTTAGCAAAAGTAGCATGGGATACTTTGGCAACAAACTATATAGATGTGGCAAAAGTTAATATTGTTAAGTTGCAAAATACTAGGAGAGATTTTGAAAGTTTGAAAATGAAGACGACAAAGGACATTGATTCTTTCATGAATTAGGTCATAATTGTCGTAAATCAGTTAAAGATTTATGGTGAAGAAATTAAAGATAAAACAGTGGTTGAGAAGGTTCTCAGATCTTTGTCTACCAAATTTGATGTTTTGGTAGCAGCCATAGAAGAAGCCAAAGATTTGGCATCATTGACAATTGATGAGTTGATGGGATCACTTCTATCACATGAGGTAAGGATAGACATAAATATAGATTCCACTTTAGAGACTGCTTTCAAAAGTCAAGTTTCTATTTCAAGAGACAGAGGTCGAGGCAGAAGTAGATCGAGAGGCAAAGGACGAAGCGGAAGATATGGTTGTCAGAGAGATGGCCGAGAAGAGCATGAACATGAAAGTGGAAGCAACTACATAAGCTTCAACAATCATCAAAGAGTTGACAAATCAAAGGTGAGATGTTATTATTGCAATAAATTTGGTCACTATGCTTGTGATTGCAGGAAGAAAATAGTTGATCAAGGGAACCAGAGAACTAATGTCACTACAGAGAGTACTAACTCCATGTTCCTAGCTTGTCATACGATGCATTAACCTTCTGCTAGTGTGTGAATGTTAGACAGTGGTTGTAGTAACCACATGACAGGCAACAAGGATTTGATTGCAAATTTTGATCAATTTGTGAAAATAGAGGTAAAGTTGGGGACTGACAAGACTGTGCAAGTAGATGGAAAGGAGTGGTCAATATTTTTACCAAGCAAGGGGAGCCGAAGACAATATCAAAGATATATTATGTTCCTAGTCCCAAACATAATTTGATAAGTGTTGGTTAATTGACACAGAAAGGATACAGAGTTATCTTTCAAGGTCAAGAATGTGTTATATATGACAAGCCCCCAAGCAAGCAACTGATAGCAAAGGTGCAGATGATGAGGAACAGGCTCCTTCCTCCAATTTTGAATTACAGTGGGTGAGTTATTTTAGAGTTGCATTTTCTGATGATTATTGGTTATGGCACTTTCGATTTGGACACTTGCACTTTTCTGGTTTAAGATTGTTGCAGCAGAAACAGATGGTCAAAGGATTACCTCCCATCAAAGAACCTACTAGTACTTGTGAGTGTTTCATCTTTGGAAAGAAACACTATGAAAATTTTCCAAAGGGAGTTTCATACAAAGCAAAGCAACCTCTTGAGCTAGTGCATATAAACTTGTGTGGACCTATGATGATACAATTGATTGGTGAATGTTGTTACTTCCTCATTTTTATTGATGATTACAACAAAAAAACTTGGGTTTACTTCTTGAAGCAGAAGTTTGAAACTTTTGGAAAGTTCAAAGAATTCAAAGCCTTAGTAGAGAACCAAAGTGATCGATAGATCAAGGTATTGATGTTAGATCGTGGTAGAGAATATGATTCAAAGGCATTCCATGATTACTGCAAACAACATGGGATCAAAAGATGATTTACTACCAGGTACACACCACAAAAGAATGGTATAGCAAAGAGAAAGAACATGACAATTCTAAACATGGTAAGAAGCATGTTGAAAGGAAGAAACGTGTCTAATGAGTATTGGAAAGAAGCAGTTGCATGTGATATTTATGTGATCAACAAATCTCCTACAAAGAATGTGATGAACAGAGTACCAGAACAAGCATGGTCAAGTATGTATTGCAACATATCTCATCTCAAAGTATTTGGATGTGTAGCTTATGAACATGTGCCTAAGGAGCGAAGAGTCAAATTGGATGATAAAAGTGAAAAATGCATATTCACTAGTTATAGTGAACAATTAAAAGCTTACAAATTGTCCCTATCACAAAGAAGACCATAATTAGCAAATACGTTGCGTTCAAAGAACAAGAGTCATGGAATGGAATTGTAGACAAAAAATTTGATGCACAAGTGCCACTGATGGAAGAAGATGATGTAGCAGAAAATGAGCAACAAGAATCACATGTGAAGAAACCAAACAGAGACACACCAACAAGGACTCCAAGATTTTCAGAGAAGCATGGATCTTCAAGTAGATCAACAGACGAAGATTCTCCCAACAATCAATCAGTTGATGAATCATGCAATGGTAAGAGAAAGATGAGAAGTTTGGAAGATATTTATGATGATTTGGATGTTAGTTCAAATTTTGCATTGTTGTCATTCCAACCTTCTTCATTTGAAGAAGTAATCAAAGATGAAAATTGGATGTAAGCCATGGATGAAGAAATTGAAGCTATTGAAAAGAATGATACATGGGATTTGGTTGATTACCAAAGGACAAAAACCTCATTGGTGTGAAGTGGGTGTACAAGGCAAAGTTGAATGAGAAAAGTGAAATTGACAAATTTAAAGCTATACTTGTAGCAAAAGGATTCTTACAGCAACCAGGAATAGGTTTTGGAGGAACGTTTGCTCCAGTAGCCAAATTAGATACTGTAAGAGCAATTCTAGCCACAACAACTCAGAACGAGTGGAAAGTATATCAGATGGATGTGAAATCAACCTTCTTGACTGGAATTCTAGAAGAAGAAATTTATGTGCCCCAACGTCCAGGTTATAAAGTTGAAGGTAATGAAGATAAAGTTTACAGGTTGAAGAAAACGCTTTATGGGCTAAAGCAAGCACCTAGAGCTTGGTATAGTAGAATCGACAACTACATGATCAAGAATGGATTTTGTAGAAGCAACATTGGACCTACCTTGTACACAAAGGTAAATGAGCATGGGCAGATTCTGATTGTTTGTTTATATGTTGATGACATGATTTTTACAAGTGATTTTGAGATAGATGAATTTAAAGTAGCCATGATGAAAGAATTTGAGATGACAGATCTTGGTCTCATGAAATATTTTCTTGGCATAGAAGTTGAGCAATCTGAAAAAGGAATTTTTATTTGTCAAAATAAATATTCCAAAGATTTGTTGAAAAGATTTAGAATGGAAAATTGCAAATTTGTCCCTACACCAGTTGCAACAGGTACAAAGTTAAGCAAAAATGATGAAAGATCATATGTCAATCCAACCCTATTCAAAAAATTGGTTGGCAACCTCATGTATCTCACAGCTACAAGACCGGATATCATGCAAGGAGTGAGTTTGATTTCCAAATTTATGGAGACTCCAAAAGACACACATTGGAGTGCAGGAAAAAGGATTCTAAGATACATAGCAACTAGAGAGTGTGGCATAATGTATGCAAGCATAGAAAAGAAAGATTTGGTTGGATACACAAATAGTGATTTTGTAGGAAGTTTAGATTATAGGAAGAGCACTTCTGGTTTTGTGTTCCACCTTGGCTCATGTGTGATTTCATGGGCATCTATGAGGCAACGTATTGTGACACTTTCGTCAGCATAAGCAGAATATGTAGCAGCAACATCAACAATAGGTTTTGGTTAAGAAGAGTATTTGATGGACTCAAGTAGAAATAACAAGGATCAAGAACAATTTACTGTGACAACACCTCAACGATTGCACTATCCAAGAATAGTGTGTTTCATCAGAACAAAAAGCATATTGATACTAGATATCACTTTATTAAAGAACTTGTGAGCAATGGAGAAGTTCACTTAAAGCCTTGTAAATTTAGTGATCAATTGGTTGATATATTTACTAAGTCATTAGCACCAGGTGTGTTTGAGTTTCATAGAAGAAACTTGGGTGTTGTAAGCCTAGCTAAGACATAGAACAGCAGGGATGTTTGAGTTGTGAGGAGTCATATTTTAGTTTAGCAGTCATAATTAAGAGCGAGTGTTAAAATAAGATAATTACTCCTGCATGACGAGTTGGCTAAACATAGAGAGTTAGTGATTGAGTATTTGAGTGTTGAGTCAAGTCTAGTTAAGTGATAGACGACTTTTAGTGTGTGGTTGCATGTCTGGTTGCATGTCAAGATATGTTAGGCAAGTAGCTAGTTGGAAAAGGATAAATACCCTTCATCGGGTTCATTGTAAGTATCATGTTTTGTGTGATCAATAGAAACACAACAAGTCGTGTTTTATGTGTGAATTAAATACCCTTCATCGGGTTCATTGTAAGTATCATGTTTTGTGTGATCAATAGAAACACAACAGCGCATGTTTTATGTGTGAATTCATGCCTTGTCTCCTCTGTCTTTCCAACATTTTTTACCCCAAAACAATGTAAATAAAATTTTTGTCAACATAAGAATTGCGCCTTTTGGTTAATACACAAAACACCAGATCCAAGACCTCAAATCTACCACTAATAGTGAAGGAGCTTGTGGGAACTCTCTCCCTTTCCTTTTGCCTATCATATCTCCTCGAGAAACCCCGAGACTCTCTCCCAGAACTCCCCACTCCCCACAGCGCTGCATACGGGTGGATCGAACCGGATGCATTCAGAATCGATAGAAAACCCCAACAACCTAAAGGAGATGCTCTTCTAGCCGACGCATCAAAATGCAGTAACCCTCTGTTTCAAAAAATCGGTGGATGGTAGATCTGAAACCGCATTGAAGGTTAGGTTAGCCCTGATCTATGGTTCTCTTCTTTCTGATAAAGAATTTATGGGATTGGAATTGAACCTGCTCACATACAGCGATCAGAAACTGCAGCCTACTCTGGTCAGAGATCGATCCATCCTCAGATTCGATTTACGATCAGAAACTACAGCCTACTCTGGTCAGAGATCGATCCATCCTCAGATTCGATTTATGTACGCATGAAGGGGATTTAACCTACAGGATTTATATGATTGAATTGCTCTTATACGAAGGAACCAGAACTCAATGTAGTCTTATAGAATCCGTAGAGCCGTGTTCCTTAGTACCATATTCGGGAAGCAGGACACCAATTACCTTGGTGACAGCCCCAGACGTGGAATCATACACTGCAACGCATACAATAGTTTGGGCTTATTTGAACCTTTAAAATAGTAAAGTATGAGCTTGGATCTCTGGCCAACCGAGGAGCCCTAAGCTGTTACGACTATATATCACTATTCCATCACAATGTACACACTCATCTCTGTGTCCACTATGCGTGGATCACCCGCAATAGCAAATTTTTTAAAAAGCTAACGCTGAAATAGAACCTGAATTTCGTACCCACAAACAACTAGATATGCAAGCTACTTAATATTTATTTATAAAAACTAGAACGCTGAAAATAGGGAGGTCAAAATAATTGCGCCAATCAGTTGCTAGAGTTCATGACTTTAACAAATTTCTTCTCAAGATGATCTTGTGAAGTTGGAACTTACTTA
>APFE030773364.1:1115-15233 GCA_000404065.3 Pinus taeda
AAGGTGGTGTGCTGGAATGCGGAAAGGAAGGGCACTTCAGAAGGGAGTGTAAATCTAAAGCTCCTGATAAAGGAAAGGGATCTGATGATGCTCCTTCTGCAGAGGTGAAAACCACCTCAGATGAAGGTGGGGATGTGTACCTAGCTTCTTCAAGTACACATGTAGATCATGAGGCATGGTTGATTGACTCAGGTGCATCCTTTCACTTCACTCCCCATAGAGAGTGGTTCTGCGAGTATGAGAAATACGATGGTGGTGATGTCTTCTTAGGAGATGATAGGAAGGCTAGCATCATTGGTCGCAGGAAAAGTAAAGTTGAAGTTGCGAGGTGGAAGGGTTAGAACCCTTCCGGGTGTTCTGCATATTCCTGCGTTGCCCAGAAATCTGATTTCTATAAGCAAGTTGGATGATGCAGGTGTAAAGACAGTGTTCGAGAAGGATACCTGCAAGATGGTTCGAGGAGCACTGGTATTGATGCGGGGGGTTCAGATTGGAACTCTGTACAAGCTGCAAGGTAGCACTATTGTTGACGGGTGCAATAGTTCTATGGTTCCTGAAAATGGAGCAGAAAATCTAGTGGTCTCTGGAGAGAAGACCATGTTGTGGCATCAAAGGCTTGACATATTGGAGAGAAGGGCCTTCGAATACTTCATGGTAAAGGTATGGTAGAAGGTATGAGTAATAGCTTTTTGGATTTTGATTTCTGTGAAATTGTGTATATGGGAAGCAGAATCGGGTGAGTTTCCCCTCTGGTGGTAAGAGGACGAAACAAATATTAGAGCTTGTGCACAGTGATGTGTTTGGACCTGTGAAAGTTCCATCACTGGGTAAGTCTGTGTACTATGTATCATTTATAGCTGACTTCTCAGGAATACATGGATATATTTCCTTAAGAAGAAATCTGAAGTCTTTGACAGGTTTAAAGAATTTAAGGCTCTGGTGGAAAATCAGACAGAGAAGAAGGTAAAGGTGCTGAGGACAGATAATGGTGGAGAATTCTGCAGCAAGGAATTGAAGAATTTTGTAAGAAGTGTGGTATAGCACGGCAGAAGACTACTCCCTATACACCTCAGCAAAATGGAGTCGCGGAAAGAATGAACAAGACGTTGATGGAAAGGGCAAGAAGCATGCTCAGTGGTGCCGGGTTAGGACAGGAATTCTGGGCAGAGGCGGTGGATACTGCATGTTACTGGTCAACAGGTCACCTTCATCAGCGTTGGAGGATAAGACTCCACAAGAAGTATGGACTGGTAAGAAACCCTCTCTTTCACATCTGAGGGTATTTGGATGTTATGCATATGTACATGTTCCAAAGGAGAAATGAACCAAGTTGGATAGTAAATCTGAAAAGTGCATCTTTATTGGGTATAAGGATGGTTTAAAGGGTTATAAGATTTGGAACCCAGTAACAAGGAAGGTTGTGTACAGTCGAGATGTGGTGTTCAGAGAGGTGAAAGATGTTATTTAACATGAAGTCCAACCAAAGGAACCTGTGAAGATAGAGTTTGAGCTAAAGGAGGAAGAATCAGACTCTACAGCAGAGGAGGAATCAGAAGATGAAGAGCCACAAACTCTGGTCGTGAGAAGATCAATTAAAGAAAGAAGGCAACCTGAAAGGTATAGTCCATCTTCTTTCTGTTCAAATTTTGCTTTATCTATTACTGACGATGATCCCATAACTGTGAAGGAAGTAATAGATTCAGAGGATGGAAAACTCTGGAAAGAGGCCATGGTTGATGAAATGGTATCTTTGCACAAAAATGAGGCTTGGTATCTGGTGGAGTTGCCGGCTGGAAGGAAACCCATTGGCAGCAAATGGGTGTTCAAAAAGAAGACAAATGCAGAAGGAAAAGTGGAGAAATACAAAGCTCGGTTGGTAGAAAAAGGTTATTCCTAGGTGCTGGGAATTGATTTTGGTGATATTTTTTCTCTTGTTGCCAAGGTAACTTCTATTAGATTACTTTTATCTATTACTGCTGCTTTTGATTTTGAGGTACGACAGATGGATGCGAAGACAACATTTCTTGATGGGGATCTAGAAGAGGAAATCTACATGAAGCAACCTAAAGGCTTTGCAGGGAAGGGTAAGAAAGAACTGGTATGCAAGTTAAAGAAGTCTATGTATGGGTTAAAACAATCACCAAGGATCTGGTATCAGAAATTTGATACATTTATACGGGGACTTGGCTTCTCCAGAAGCAAAGCAGATCACTGTGTGTATTTTAAATTAATTGGTGACCGTGTTATTTATCTAGTCTTGTATGTGGATGATATGTTGTTGGTTGGAAATGAAAAAGAATTTATCCAGGATTTGAAGACCCAATTGTCCTCCAAATTCGACATGAAAGATCTTGGTGCTGCAAACTATATTTTGGGCATGGAAATTAAAAGAGATCGGGAAAATGGGTGTCGAGACAATACTGCAGAGGTTTAATATGCAGGATAGTAAACCGGTGAAGGTTCCTATTCCTGTAGATGTGAGGTTATCTGCTAAACAATGTCCCAAGACACAAGAAGAGGAAAAGGACATGTCCCATGTTCCATATGCAAGTGCAGTCAATAGCTCGATGTATGCAATGGTCTGTACTAGACCAGACATTGCACATGCAATGGGAGTATTGAGCAAGTTTATGTCAAAATTAGGAAAGGAGTTTTGGATAGCAGTGAAGTGGGTTTTCAGGTATTTGCATGGCACTAGTGATTATGGTCTGTACTACCAAGGAAGACCAAGATTGGACAGAGTGTTGGATATTCATGGCTTTGTTGATGCAGACTGGGCTGGAGACCTGGATTAGAGAAGATCTACAAGTGGGTATGTGTTTAACCTATTTGGAGGTGCAATCAGTTGGATGAGTAAGAAACAATATGTAGTGGCGCTATCAACTACAGAGGCAGAATACATGGCAGCCACTCATGTAAGCAAGGAAGTAGTTTGGTTGCAGAGATTGTGTTCAAGTATGGGGTTAGCACAGGAAACTATAAGGATATACTATGACAGCCATAGTGCAATTTCCTTGGCAAACAACCCTACATATCATTCAAAGACAAAGCACATTGATGTTCAGTATCACTTTTTGAGGGATATGATAGAAGACAAAAAGGTGTTGCTGGTAAAGATGGACATTTTGAAGAATACTACAGATGCATTGACAAAATCTATGAGCTCTGAGAAGTTCTTTTGGTGTAGAGAGACAATGGGCATTTCAGGGCTGGGAAAATGACTAAGCTCTCTTGTGGCCCCATGTGGAAAGAAAACAACAACTGGGAGAACGTTGGGTTGTGTTATTTCTGTACGAGGTTAAAACCTATAGACTAATCTAGTTGTGTTGGGATCAGCAAGGCGAAAGATGACATCCAAGGCTTGTTTTATGGGGATATTAGTATATAAGGAAACCACATCGAATCTTACCAGAATGTCTCCAGGATCAAAATTCACATCCCTTAACCACATTGAAGCTTAATTTCGAATCTCTCCTAGTTGTCAAAAGGTCCCAAAGTCATTTGTCTAGGTGTCATGCTACTCCCTCCACTTGTTCAAGGTTACCCATCATGGTGATGTCATCATTTCCTATAATAGGTCATCAAAAGAGTTAGTGGGTCGCCATATAGGTCATGGTCTAGGATATACATTGGATTGTCATCATTATATCAGTCATCAATATCAAACAAGGGAGTCATGTGATCTATTTTGGTCATCATCATGGGAGTTAGCAATTAGGGAATAAAGTGAATCAAAGAAACATTTCCTATTGAAGAAATGATGTTGCAATACAAATCACATCACCAAGTTATTATGTCAAAGTACACATGATGTCATCCTACTGTCAAGCCAAAATTGAGTTTCTAAGCTATAAAGGAGCATAAAATCATTTCAAAACTTTATTGTATCCTTCCACAAGATCCAAAAGCTCCTCTATACCAGTTTTATACCTTTCATAGCCATCAGAATCCCAAATTTCACCACCACTTCTCTTCTCAACTATTTGTTGCGCTTCTAGAGGTAGTCGCTGCACTTTTCATTTGGAGACCAGGGGAGGGCAAGAAACTTCATTTTTCATCACACATGTTTCAAGACCTCCTTAAAACAGTAATTAAACATCCACAAACCATCCATGCAATATTTCTTCTCAAGAAACTGATTGAAATCTATCCCTAGGGTTTGTCGATGTGTTCCTGCTGCGTTTTTGCATTTTCATGATCTTTTGCTCCTTTTGAGATGAAATACCCTTGTTACTGAGTCTATATACCCTTAATTTGCCTCATCAAACATTCCTCCATCATTCTCCACACTCAAATCCACTTCTTTCATCATTTTCCTCCATATACCTAGCTAGTCGCTGCGCTTTTGGCTTAGGACTATGTTTTCCTCTTTTCAGCCCTCTTTCCTCACTCAATTTGAGAAATTACAAATTTTCCATTGCCTTCATCACACATATCACTACCCTCCTTATTTTCCTCATAAATTATCCCATCCTCCTTCCCCTTCATTCCCTCCCCTCAAGTTGTTGTGTTTTTAGCTATGTGTTGCTATCCTACAAAAACGCATCAACTATTTGCCACACCGACTTCAAGCTTGGATTATGAACAAATGGGATGTATTTTGGAAAAATGGAGGAGTTTTTTGTTCATAAAATAGCCAAAAACAATAACCTCTCCAATTTTTTGAATATACTTTATTATCTGGGAGATATTCCCGAAATACAAGTTGCTACAAGAGAGTCATTGTGCTTTTGACTCTCTTTTTGGTCATTATTTTCAAAAGAGATTTCTACCAAAACGAAGATGAATTTTGGAAAAAAAAAAAAGAGGTTTTTCTTAAGGATAGAATTAATACAAATAAACTACTTTTGTTTCTACACAGGTATCATATATTGGGAGATATTCAAATCTATTAAAGGCCTATTTCAGAAAATCAAATTCTCCAAATTTTCCTAGTTGTTTTAGTAATTATTTTGTGGCACTAATCCGAGAATATGGGAACTAATTTCAAACAACTGAGAGAGGTTTTTCTCTAAAACAACCTTATGTACAAAAACCTCTCCTAGTTTTGTAAAACGTATTATGGTTAAAGATATATCAGTTTGTCTTTTACCCCTATATTTTCACGGTGCTTCTCGAGAATTTGTTGTGTTTCTATGTGAGCAATGCTTTTTTTTACTACATGTAAAAGGTTAAAGTGTAACAATGTTAATGTAAATGGTAAATTATATGTTTTGATTGCATTGTAAAGGTAAACATCCTATGTTTAAATTGAACATTGGATACTCTTTTAGAGATAGGACCAATTAGCTAAAAGGAGGAAAGTTTGTTCTAACTCCTCCTAGGTCTTAGCAGAGATAGGATAGGTGCATGTACCTTCTTAGTTGACATTTTGAAGATAGAATTCAACCTACTTAGGAGGAATTTGATATCATCTCCTATACAAGGCTGAAATTTAATGTAATCAAAGGTTGGATACTTGAGGCTTTGGTTATTGGTCTAGTGTATTTGACTATTTGCATAAATATAATAGATAGTTGCATCTATTTTTATGGGATTTTTGTGTTGTGATCAGTGGCTCTATTTTTCCTATGCGTTATTATATATTTGATTATTAGCAGCAATCTACTTTCTTCTTACTCTTTATCTCATACTTTTTAAACAAAAATAATCACTTTAATGCTCTGTTTTGTTTGGGATTAGCATTCAATGTTTTCCTTCTAGATAAGTGAATTCATGCTTTTGCTCACTTAACTCCTACCATATTCTCCTCACAACACTACAACGACAAACCAATTTGTGCCATTTATTGCACCTACCTTGCCCCATCTTATGACTACAGCTGACCTTTAGAATTACTTGACCTAGTTCCTAAACCTAGTGCTCTCTATCCAACAAACACTAATCAAACCCTACTGAAATGATACCTAGCCTAAAGCCTTAATTTCCACCAGTCATTTTCATTGGCTGTTAGGTTTTTTAAGAGAGATCCCTCTTTGATTTGGTATGACTAGCTACTAAGTCAAATGTTGGTATGAGGTTACCTCTTTGGTTTCCTTTCTTAGCCTTGGGAAACTAAGGAGTGCTAACATTTTGACGTTTTTGTCAGGGAGCAAATAGTTTCATATTCCCTAGAAAATATCATCATATTTTAGATCTGATTTGATGATGGTGGACAACGGTTGGACACATATGAAGGCTGAAATATTCACCTGGCAACTCCAATAAATTTTCAATCCGATTTAAAGACTCCACTAGTAGCAGGATCCAGGAATCAATATGAGTTCTATATATTTAAGGTATGATCCTATGAACAGAGCACATATTCCAGGTTTTCCAACTATGATACCTAAAGTATATCGGCAAACAAATATGCCTAGGTTCTGTGATGTAAAAGATGACAATGCTTCTATACATTTGATTAAATTTCTTATCCATATACATAGGCTAGGCTTGCAGTTTCTTGAGGATTCTTTGATGAAGATGTTAATGAAAACCTTAGAGGATATTTCCAGGCCATGGTATGAGGGATTGCCTGCTGCCAGTCTATGTTCACTTAAAGGTTTTCATATAGAATTTTGTGATAATTATAAGCCGCATTACCCTTCTTCATTGTTGATAGAAAATTTATGTGGAAAGTTTGAGGACCTTTTTCAGCTCACAGGGATTGATATTGATGATAAAGATCTAATGAATGATGAGATTGACGAGGCTCTGTTTGAGTTATCTTTGCATCAAGATGAGAGGTCAGAAATCAATTATGAGAATTTCCAGCCAACAGATGTTTATCCTTTCACTGTAAATGAAATAAATCAGCAACCTATTGAAGATGTTTTTTATTCTTCTATTAAGTTAGATAAGGATATACAACTGCCTTCTTATACTTCATACAATCAAGCAATTCAGTCAACTGACTTATCTTGTCAACAAGATTTTTTTCCCTCTATTGCTGAAAATGAAATTGAACAAGATTTTAATGATGATACTTATTTTCCATCTTCTAATTTCAATAATAATGTACAACATGTTTGTTCTCTTGAGATTGATGAACATATTCAGCAGTTTTCAAATCACCAAGAAAAGGATGAGGATAGTCAATCAAACTGTTCTTTCTTTGGGTTTTTATTTCAAGGTCAGGTTTGTAAAGACCAAGATGAGGTTTCTGATGAAATGCATGAACAAGGATCTCTAGAAATTCACCACTCATATGTCTCTCCAGCTCATCCATTTTCTGAAGCAATATTTCAAGGGTAGATTCGTGCAAATCATAATTTTGAAATGGCATGTGTGGAGGTTTCAGACAATGTAATTATGGGAGAAAATAATCATCAAACATTGCAAGCAGATTATTAAGAAGAGAGAAGTGAAAAAGAAGAGGTTGTTTTAGAGCCTCTTGCACATGATGATTTTCCTCCAAGTTAAAAAAAATGAAGGGTCTGTTGAAGAAGACAAGTTTGTCTTGGATCCTATGGATGTGCACATTTTCACCCTTGATAATATGGTCGCCTCAAATGCATATTTTCAAGAACAAACTTCCCTTTCTCCTGATGCGAATGAAAAACTTGATGAACATATTTTATTCTTTCATCCTAACACAAATTTTGGATTGGAAAATGAAGGGTGTCCTTGTATTTCTACTGACTTTCAAGACATGGTAATGTTCCAGATTATTGACAACACTATTGACAATTTTCTACAGTCATCTGGGAGAATGAATTTTCTTGCATTTATGGATCATAAGCACATGTTCAGTGGACACTTGGAGTTGCCTATCTTTTGTTTTTATTGCCTGCTCAAGGAAAGTGTGAGTAGGATTCAAGTAAGTAGCTATTTTTTGGATTGGTTACGCTAGAGGGATTATTTCACATGATTGTATATATATATATAATATATATATTTTCAGCAGGTGGTTGGTTACCATCAGGATTAAGCCCGAAGTGAAGGCCTAAGATCTCAATGGTTTGCTGCATATGTAAGTCATTTAAGCTAAATCGTTGTCCTCATGAAATCGATAATGTGGTAGCCCAGGTGTTAAATTAGAATAGCTGAGAAGGTTCTCCACTACTGAGTTAATTTAATGGATACCGGACATGATTATATAGAGGTTATTATATATATATATATATATATATTATTATATAATATATATATATATATATAATATAATATATATAATATTATATATATATATAATATATATATATATATATCATATATATAATATAATATAGATAGATATAGATATATATATATATCTTCAGCAGGTGGGTGGTTACCATCAGGATTTGAAGCCCGAAGTGAAGGCCCTAAGATCTCGATGGTTTGTTGCCATATGTAATTCATTTAAGCTAAACCGTTGATCCTCAATGAAATCGATAATGTAGGTCAGCCCAGGTGTTAAATGTAGAATGAAGCTTGAGAAGGTTCTTCCAGTACTGAGTTAATTTAATGGATACCGACATTGAGTTATATAGTAGGTTATAAAAACCAAAACCCAATTCAAAATGTTATGGTCATCGAGCTAGGTTGTATCAGGGGTTAGCTTTATAGATCAAATAAAATAAAATAATATAATCTTGACATGAATATACATGGTAACTTTAAAAGGCAATCTTGGGTTGTTCAAAGAATAATTTTATTTTTTATTTCTTTACTTTATAAGAGTTACATATATGAGAATGACCCAAAGGGGTGTTACAGTTGGTTAGACCTTCGTAACGTTGTCGTTGAGGATTTTTCTAGAGGTGTGGAAGACCTTTGGCTAGAAGTAGCTAACCTGCTAGAAGACGTTAAAGGTTGCAATTTCGGATTTCCAGTCTGCCTTGAAGATGCTCTACCTTGAGAGTAGGTATTTGACCCACTTGAACAAGAAGTAGTGTTAGACCTTTGTGGACTAGCATTGATTCGTGAAATTGGAGAACTAGAATTTCCCTAAAGCATTGTACAACAATGAACTTAACAAAAATAGGAAATATGATTTATTGATCACTACCCCTTGGGAAAACTAAAAGATACCCATAGAACAATAATCTCCTAAATGAACTTTCCAAAACTCCCATCAACAACAATAAAGAAAACATCCCTTCAATTATAACAGATACTCATGAAAATTTGCTCGAACTAAAGAGAAGAAGCTTGTGCTCCAATTGCTTGAACTAAACAGAAGAAGCTTGCGCTCCAAACATTAGGGATTCATGAAGACAAGTGATGTCACAATTACCACAACTCTTGACAGTAGAAGAGAGAAAATTTGCATCAAAGTAATTTACCATAACTACACAAAGAATGAAATAAGGATAATGGAGAGAAACATTTAGTAATAAAAAGTAGATCCATTTTACATGTAGAGTGAGAAGTGTCTCACCCTTGAGGTTGTTCTGCTTGATACTTGTGGAACATAAATCACTCCACTTCGTAGTGTACTTGTCTCGGAAATGTTAACACAGGGAGCATCTTGCTTCAGTGAAGGAAAATGTGGAGTGCCTGGGGAGTCAGAAGCATGTCATTGCATTACAAAGCAATCTCAGGAATAGAAATGTTTATGTGATGAGAAAATGCATTTGGAAAACCAACAGTATGCACCAAAAGAAGTGAAAAAGAGAAAATATGTGCCAACATTAATCTGGCAAGCAGAAGAAGAAAATAATAACTATATATATATATTATATAATATATATATATATATGAAAAATAAATGAATATTCTGAAGGCATAGTCATATTTCTGTAGTGCATAGTGACAAGTACATATTGCTAGTAGAAACATGAAAAGTTCTTCCAACTCTTGTTGAATGTGAACTATAATCCTACTGTGAATTGTGCAAGCGATAAGATGCATTTAGAGAAGTAATCCCCTTTGAATGTTGAGCCTTTCCATCAAATCTTATACTCAATGCTGATCAATTTGCATCAAAGTTTCTACGCTCGTACATATCTAATTTTCTACATGGTGATTTCTCTTTATCCTCTAACTCTAAATGACATTTTGTTTACTAATTTTGATCTTCAGTGATTTGTTATGTGTCATGATTCTTCTTGAATTTATGCCTTATGGTGTTTCCTTTGCAACATCTAGTACAACTGCTAGTTTAGATCCATCTTAACTCCAAATCTCTCAAGCACTCAGAGGGATCAAATCTCTTTTCACTCTAAATAGGTGTGCATATAAGTTATATTCCACACGAATATCATGGATCAATACCATAAGTCATTGTTATTTTTATTATTATTTGTTTTTATAGGATTGTTTTTGTTTCATTATTTTTATTTTATTTTAAAATAGGTTATTTAATTTCCATTTATATTTTTAATGTAATTTGACTTAAGTCCAAAAAATTAAACATTACATTACAGTGTCGTTTGGATGCAATAAATTTTATTTTATATATAATTTAACTTTTTTAATATACATTTTATTTTTAATTTTATCTTGTTTTCTCTTATTAACAATCTTACACACAACAAATTTCTACTTTATTAATGCAATCTAGCTTCAAAGGATCTCTCACTAAGTTCATAAATTCACAAATTCACTCACTTATATATGAGATCTAATCCCAAATGTTGAAAGAGCTATTAATGGAAACTCCAAGGGAATAAACTTAAACTAAAAGAGAATTATATGTGATGGGACAATAAATCACAAAATAAATCATATTCATTAAAATGTTTTAACATAGACATATAAACAAGTTTGAGAGATATTTATTTTCTAATCTTATTAAATTATTAGTAATTAATTAAATAAATAATTGTTAATTATTATAACATTTTTTTTCTAAATTAATTAATAAATATTATTTTTCCTTATAACATTTTTTATAAATTTACCATCGTTTTGTGAGTACATTATTTTCTAAATTCACTATTATTTTGTGAACCTTGTCGGGCTAACTTTATAAATTTACAAGTTTTATCACTTATGTATCTCTCTATGTGAAATTTAATTCAAAAAGTCTACTAAAAAAATGATCAAAACTTTAAAAGAGTAAATTCCAAAAAAACTGTAATATAACCATACTAGCTCAATAAAAAAAATCATATTCTTTAAAATAATTTAACATAAATACAAAACAGGTCATAGAAATATTTATCTTCATACACTATAAATCCACAAATGACTAATTGAATAAGTAATTGTCAATTAGCATAGAGCATTTTCCAATTTGTTAAAACACTTTGAAAATATATTCATGAATACTAAACAAGACTTAAAAATATTTATCATCATACATATTAAATAATGAATTATTAATCATTATAATTTTTTTTAATTTGATTATTATATTATTAAATATAATTTATTTTTAATATTTTTTTTAGATATATCCAAATTTATAAATGAAATAGTTTTTTTCATCGGAATTCACCAAAATCTAGTAATACAATTTCAATTATTATTATTATTTAAAATACATTTTTGAATGCACAAATGAATTCAGTTCCCTAAAAAATCACTCCTCGGGCACTAGAATTATGTAAATTAAACAATTTAAACTATATAAAATTTTGATTTAAATTAACTAAAAAAATATCCTAAAAAAACCTATTTTGTCTATAAATTAATCTGAAGGTATTCTCCTTGGTTACTCTTCTCGGAGTAAAGGATATAAATGTTATAACAAAAGATTTGGGAAAATTATTGAAAGTATTGACGTTGTGGTTGATGAAGCATGCAAAAATCCAAAACAAATAAAAACCAAAGATTATGAAGAAGATGAGGATTATCCTTCCACATCAAATCCCACTAATTCTGATGAAGAAACCAATGGGGCACTAGAAGAAGAGATAACGGTAGAAGAAAAAACTCCGTCTAGGTATGTTCAGAAAAATCATCTAGAGACGCAAATTTTGGGGCAGAAAGAGGCAGGTGTGCAGACAAGAAGAACTATTACAGAAGCTTCAAGCTATCTAGCATTGCTATCCTCCACTGAACCTCAAAATGTAAATGAAGCATGAAATGATGAATGTTGGTTAAAGGCCATGAATGAAGAACTTGAGCAAATTGAAAAGAATAATACCTAGGAATTAGTTCCTAGACCTCATGACAAGAATATCATAGGAACTAAATGGATACTCAAAAACAAGCTAAATGAAAATGGAGAATTCATTAGAAACAAGGCCAGACTTGTTTCTAAAGGATATGATCAACAAGAAGGTATAGATTTTGAAGAAACTTTTGAACCTGTTGCTAGACTTGAAGCCATAAGGATGTTTCTTTCTCTTTCTAGTTTTCAGAAATTCAAAGTATATCAAATGGATGTAAAATTTGCCTTCCTTAATGGAGACTTAGAAGAATAAGTCTATATTGAACAACCAGAAGGATTCATTCTTGGAAATTATGCAAAACTTGTATGCAGACTCAAAAAAGCTCTCTATGGTCTAAAACAGGCTCCAAGGGCCTGATATTACCGTCTTGACAAATATCTCCACCAACAGGGCTTTTCAAAGGGGTCAGCAGATAGAAATCTATATAAAACGATTGACACTGATAAATTGCTAATAATTGTTGTTTATGTTGATGATATCATTTTTGGTAGGAATAAAGAATCCACGAATCAGAATTTTTCTTCAGTAATGCAGCAAGAATTTTTAAAATAATATATATATATATATATATATTGCTTCACTATGCCATTTCAATTATGTCAAATTGATTTTTCAAATAGAAGTTATGCAATTTTTAAAAAACGGGACACCTTTGTTTCACTTTGTAGGAGCTTGGTATTGAATCTATTGTATATCTGTAATTTGGGATTGCCAAGGTTTGAAATGTCTTCCCGTGGTATCCCTCTGAGTCTTCTTTCCAACCCCGTGGATTCTCCAAAAAAGAGGTATTCCCAACCTTCCACGATAACAAGATTATAGACTAGTTCAGTAGATCGAATTTGTACAAAGTGTCATGTCTCACTGTTTTGATATTAGGCATTGAAAAAGATACCCAAAAAACTACATTATGTCCTATTTGTGTCACGTTTTATGAAATTTGAATCTAATGCTTAGAGAGAAAGTTATGACAATTTTCCCAAGGTCACTTGTTTGAGATGGAATTGGGGAGCCTACCAAAACCCTAACTTCCTTAGCTCGTATCTCTGAAAATGTAGAGACACAAGACCTGAAATTCGGACATGAGGTCCATCTAGATTTCATATCAAATGGGTTTTAATTTTAACTTCTACAACTTCGTATAAAAAACATTATAGCCAAAATTCCATGATGCCCTGTTCGAAGGATAAAAACCCTAGAATCCAAATCTTTGATACTAAAAGTTACTCAACCAGCTCATAAAATAGAAAAATAGATAGCTCAACCACTTCAAAGTCAGTCTCTTCAAGGGGGAAACCTCCTTTACATACACAAAAAAATTCTTGGATGATACAAATGATAAGACCTCCTTTTTATATATAGGAGTCTAAGGGGTCACATTATAATCAGAGCCCACATAATGATAATATTGTAAGGGAGAAACAATAACAATAGTGGGTTTCTATGGGGCAAAATAATAAAAACATTGGAATACAAGGGTAGAACAATACAATAAGGGGGTTTCACTAATAATAATAAGGTGTTACACTAGTAGTATAGGGACCTAAAATAAGTGATGGGTCCTTCATCTCCATAGGAAAAATACCCGGTAATTGTTCAACATCAACTCTCAAGTGATCTTGGAAAGCATGGTGGAGGCTCGAACTCATGTTCACAGTATGTGAACCTTGCAGATACTTTGTATCTAGGACCTATGTGGAGAGAAATAAAGTTTTGAAAGGAGATTCCAAATAATTGAGCTCCTTGTGCTCATAAAACCATTTGTTCAATCAATGCTCCTATGACAGGCTTAAAATAGGGAGACATTTGTGAATACCAAGTGTTGATTTCCCAAAACATATGTTTCCAAATCAAGGAGAAAGAAAGGGTGTTATTGTGCATAAGATAAAACACGTACTATTGAATAATTGTTTCTTTGGTCTCAGTTTCTAGAATGACTATATCTAGATTTAGAATGGTGGACAAAGATGTTATTGACAAGCCTAAAAAACACACATAAAATGGGCTCCAACAAAAAATTGAAAGACAGACAAGAAAATAATAACATCGAAAATGGAATTTTTGGAGCAGAGTTCAAAATCACATAGACATAGAT
>APFE030773366.1:3519-23323 GCA_000404065.3 Pinus taeda
ATCAACATCTGAAAGATAAAGTAAATTATAAGTTTGCATAGTATACGCGGGTTTCCTTCTACATAGTTGCGGGTTTAATTAACTGAAGTAGCGTATATCATTTGGATTTGAAAAGGGAATATTTCACTTGATAATACTGATTCACCCCCCCTCTCAGTGTTATTTCCAAAAATTGGTATCAGAGCAGGTCCTTCAGAAGAAGCTTGATCGCTTAAAGAAAGATCTTTCATCATGAGCAACTACGAGAGGGAAGCATCAATCAGGCCACCGATTTTTGATGGGACAAACTTCATATACTGGAAGGTAAGAGTTACTGCCTATCTTCAATCTCTTCATACTGAAGTCTGGGATATCATAGATACAGGGTATACTTTTCCATTAGCAACTCCTACAGATACGGCTGAGAAGAAGAAATATGAAACAAATGAAAAGGTGGTCAATACTCTTCTAGGATGTCTATCTCAATCATAATTCGTGAAGGTTATGCAGTTTAAATATGCAAAGGAAATATGGGACAAGATTGTTCTGAGCTATGAAGGAGATGATCAGGTAAAACGAGCAAAATTTCAAACCCTCAGAATTCAGTATGAAAATCTCAGCATGTACAATGATGAAAGTCTAGCTAACTATTTTCTTTGTGTAGATGATATTGTTAATTGTATGAAAATTTTGGGTGAAGAAATAAAAGAGACTGTTGTGGTTGAAAAAGTTCTAAGATCTTTTTCCCCTAGGTTTGAATCTAAAGTTTTTGAAATAGAAGAAAAGGAGAATCTACAAAACCTTTAAATGTCACAGCTGCACGGAATTCTAACTGCTTATGAAATGAGGAAAGGAGGTCAATCAAACAGAAGAGAAGTTGTCTTCAAGGCTTCAGGCAAAGGAGAATACTATGAATCAGGACATGTGTCAGAAGAAGAAGAAGAATCAAATTTTTTCAGAAATCTTCAACGAGGTACTGGAAGATTCAGAGGTAAGTTACCTTTCAAATGTTTTGCTTGTGGAAGAGTAGGTCACTATGCTGCTAAATATTCTCATAAGGATAAGATTGACAAGGGGAAGGAACCTATTAGATGGAACAAGAAATCGAATGCAAATAAGAAAAGCTACTACACTCTTGAAGACAGTGATGGTCTATCACATAGTGATGAAGATGAATGAGGTAATAACTATAAACTTTTAATGGCTTTTGAAGATGATGATTGCATGGATGATATAGATGTGGATGGATTTTATGAAGAGATTTCTAGACTCAAGACATGTTTAGAAGAAAAGAATGTGATCATTGATACTTTGCAATTTCAACTTGATGAAAAAGAAAAATTCCTTGAGAAGTTAGAATGTGAAATTGATGGCCTTAGAAAAGAAATTGAGAAAACAAAGGCTCTTAATCTAAAATTTGTTAAAGGATCTGAAACTTTGAATGAGATTATCAATCTGTAACGTTCTCCACTAATCAAGACAGGTGTGGGGTATAATGGGGAAACATCTCAAGCATCCACCTCAAGGAGTTATCTTGATTCAGCAAGGAGGAATGAGCAAAAGCCCAATGAAGATCACCAGGTAAAACACGGACGAATTACATCAAGAATAAATAAAGACTACCAGGTAAACCAGGGGCAATCCATCTTAAGGGTGAACGAAAGCTACAACCAGCCACAGGTAAAAACTTCTTAATTTGCTTCAAGAATGGATGATAATAGAAACTACAATCATTTGGATGGTAGATTTGATAAGCGCAGAAGTTTCTTCAATGGCCAATGTTTCTCTTGCCATAACTTTGGCCACAAAGCAGCTCAATGTGTTGCCTATAAGACAATCATGACTAGAGCAGCTAAAAAACAAAGAAGTATGACTGGAATTACGAAAAGGACCTATAACAATTTTTCGGCCCTTGAAAATGAAATTGAATGTTCTATTTGTAATAACTTTGATCATGCAGATTCTGAATGCAGGAGTAGGTTTCGATAGAAAAAGGGACAAGCCTCAAGCACCAGAACATGGAGAATAAAGGAACCACAACCAGAAAGATGTGGGATAGCTTTTTATGCAAAAGGACAGGAAAATCTATGGTACATTGAAAGTGGATGTTCGAAGCATATGACAGGTGATAAAGAAAAACTTGAATCATTAACTGCTTTAGAAAAGGGAAAGAAAGTTTCTTTTGGAAATGATACCCTTGCAGCTTAACTGCTTTAGAAAAGGGAAAGAAAGTTTCTTTTGGAAATGATACCCTTGCAGCCATAAAAGGAAAAGGCACTGCTCAGTTAAAAGAAAAGGTCAAAGCTGGAAATGTTTTGTATGTTGATGGATTGGAGCATAATCTACTAAGTGTCAGTCAAATGTGTGATCAAGGAACCGAGGTAATACTTCGATCAAATGGATGTAGTGTTCGTGATCTGGATACAGAAAATACAGTGATCAAGGGCAGAAGAACTCCAAATAACCTTTACATATTTGAAGAAGGACAACAACAATGCTATTTGAGCAAGCATGATGAACACTGGTTATGGCATCAGAGGTTGGGACATCTAAGTTTTTCACAAATAAGGAAAGCATGCAAATACCAAGCAGTTCGTGGTCTTCTAGATATCAGAATTCCAGACAACACCATATGCAAATCATGTCAGCTTGTTCAGAAAACCAGAACTAACTTCCCTGAGAAGGAAGGATCAGCTAGCAGGCCTCTTGAACTAGTCCATACAGATGTATGTGGCCCATTTAGGACAAGGTCACCTCGAGGAGAAGAATACTTTATATTATTCATTGACGACTTCTCCAGGATGGTTTGGTTGGGACTTATGAAACACAAGGACGAAGCATTCGAAAAATTCAAATCTTTCAAAGCCTTGGCTAAAAACGAATCAGATCACAAAATTAAGTGCCTCAGGTCTGACAGAGGTGGGGAGTTTACCTCAAATGAATTTTTCGATTTCTGTGAAGAACATGGAATAAGAAGGGAATTCTCTACAGCTAGAATTCCTCAACAAAATGGAGTAGTGGAAGGGATGAATAGAACCGTTCAACAAATGGCTCGTGCTATGCTTGATGAGTCTGGAACTCCTGCAACCTTCTGGGGTGAAGCTGCATTTTCTGCGGTTGTTATTCTCAACAAAACAAATGTCCGAGTGAACAACACTCAAAATCCTCATGAGGTCTGGTATGGTGAGACTCCTTCGACAAAGCATTTCAAAATTTTTGGAAGCAAATGCTATATTAAGAATAATGATGAACAGCTTGGCAAACTTGAACCTAGAGCAGATGAAGGCATTCTCCTTGGTTATTCTCCACACAACAAAGCATATAAGTGTTGCAATAAAAGACTTGGAAGAATTGTTGACAACATTGATGTAGTGGTTGATGAAAAAGGATACATTCCTAGGCAAGTAAATTATGAAAACATCGAAGAGGATGAAGACTACCCTCAAAATTAGACTGATGATGAAGAAGAAAACTATGAAGAAGAAACCCATGAGGAGCCAGAGGAAAAGATAAGGATAAAAGAAAAGACTCCTTCTAGGTATGTTCAAAAGAATCATCCAGAATCACAAATTTTGGGGCAAAAGGAGGCTGGCATACAAACAAGAAGAACAATTACAGAAGCTTCAAGCTATTTGGCATTACTCTCCTCCACTGAACCACAAAATGTAAGAGAAGCTTGCAAAGATGAATGCTGAGTCAAGGCAATGGATGAAGAACTTGAACAAATCGAAAAGAACAATACTTGGGAGTTGGTTCCTAGACCAAAAGATAAGAATGTCATAGGAACAAAATGGATCTTTAAGAACAAATTGAATGAAAATGGGGAAGTTATTAGAAACAAGGCCAGACTTGTTCGCAAAGGGTATGCTCAACAAGAAGGAATAGATTTTGAAGAAACTTTTGCTCCTGTTGCTAGACTTGAAGCCATCCGAATGTTCCTAGCTCTCTCAAGCTTTCAAAAGTTCAAAGTCTTTCAAATGGACATGAAATCAGCCTTTCTGAATGGGGACTTAGAAGAAGAAGTGTACATTGAGCAACCAGATGGTTTCATCCTTGGGAATGATCCAAATCTTGTATGAAGACTAAAAAAGGCTCTTTATGGTCTTAAACAGGCTCCAAGGGCTTGGTACTATCGTTTGGACAAATATCTTCATCAACAAGGCTTTTCAAAAGGATCAGCTGATAGTAATCTTTATATCAAAATAGAAAATAACAAATTGCTAATACTTGTTGTGTATGTAGATGACATTATCTTTGGCAGCAATGAAGAAGCTATGAGCCAAAGCTTTGCCTTGGTGATGCAGAAAGAATTCGAGATGTCTTTGCTTGGAGAACTAACATACTTCCTTGGATTGCAAATCCAACAAAATGAAGATGATATATTCTTGTCTCAAACCAAGTACCTCAAGCAGATTCTGAAGAAGTATGGCATGGAAGATGAAAAACCAGTATGTACCCCCATGGTTACGGATGAGTCTTAGTGCAAATGATGAATCAGCAGCAGTTCTTCAGCCAACCTATAGTTCTATGATTGGAAGTCTACTTTATTTAACAGGTACCCGACCGGACATCATGCATGCAGTAGGAATATTTGGAAGATTTCAGGCAAATGCAAAAGAGACGCATCTTCAGGCAGTGAAGAGAATTTTCAAATATCTTCAAGGGACACAAAATTATGGCTTATGGTATCCTAGAGATACAGATCTCACACTTCATGCTTATATAGATGCAGATTGGGGCGGAAGCGTGGATGACAGGAAGAGCACAAGTGGTGGTGCATTCTTTATGGGTTCTAGATTAGTACCTTGGTTCAGCAAGAAAAGAGTTCGATTGCTTTATCTACAGCTGAAGCGGAATATGTGGCTGCTGCATCTTGCTGCACTCAACTCCTTTGGATGATGCAGACCTTACAGGATTTTCAAATCACTTGTACACCACCTATTTCCATCCTATGTGATAATACAAGTGCAATCAGCATCTCAAAAACCCCAGTCATGCATTCAAAGACCAAGCACATACCGATCAAGTATCACTTTCTCCGGGAACAAGTGTTGGAACAAAAGGTCAAATTGGAGTATGTTCCTTCTAAGGAACAAGTTGCTGATATTCTCACCAAACCACTGCCCAGGGAAACTTTTGAATATATCAGATAGAAGCTGGGAGTAGTTGATGTATCATCTTTCTATTAAATCTTGTCAGTTTCAGAGAAAAATGGGTGTACGTGTGTTGCATAAGGAGAATACGCGTACATACGCTGGTTGGTGCAAAGAAAGTCGCGTATATGGAGGATTGATGGATATCAGAAGTAACAAGGTCTGTTTGAAAATTGTCTGATACGAGTCTGACAGAGACCATCTGGCACAGGTTCAGGGGGAGCAGATAATCATCTATTAATGTATTGTTGGCATTATCTTAGAAGTTCTTGGTTCTAAGTTGTTGTTTTTTTCAGGTAGAACAGAGGCAGAGGGAGAACAAAAGGAAATCTTGGTTGCTGATCTGAATGGTGATTGACAGTTGCTGCTACTGGTGACTTTCATAAGTCTTGTCTTAAATAATTCGTCTTTGTGTAATGTATCTTTTTCTTATATGGTGTCAAGGTCATGTAACGGCCTATATTGGTTTCCCCACTATGCCTGGGATGAAGATGTAATGTATTTGGTCATCATATGTAAATTTCTGATGTCTTCCCACTTGGTTGGGTGGATGATCCCCACTTGGTTGGGTGATGGATGTATGTAGTGAGTCTTTTGGTGATAGGAAGTTCTTTTATGATGCATAAGTCTTGGTTCTTCTTGAAGAACATCTTTTTGCAGATCTTGCGTACAGTCAGGGGGAGCATGGTCAGCACAGCAGGACAGAGATTTCAGCTTGTACTCAGGGGGAGCACAACCCTTTGCCCTTGATGACAAAGGGGGAGAATGATCTTGATGATCTTGGTGTTGCCATCAAGTCCAAATGGGGAGATTGTTGGCATTATGGCACAGGTTTGGAGCTATGGCACAAGTGTTGTCCTTAATGGCAACTCAACTTGGTGACAGATCTCAGTTCAGGCGCCCAGAAAGAAGAAAACGTCATATACGCAGGTTCATCTAGACGAAGACGCGTATACACGCGGGTTATACGTTACAAAAGCGTGTATATGTTGGGGAACTTACTTTTGGTCCATGGTGGTTAGTTCTTGGGATTTGAACCTATTGTTTTGGACCATGCCGTCTCGTCAGATGTGTTGATCCCTAGTTTTTGGGTTCATGGTATTGAAATGTTATGGTTTTGGACCATGGTATTGTGGAAGGCCTAAGACTATAAAAGAGGAAGGAAATCTTGTGGCAAATGATCATCTGAATTATTATTGAAGATCTTATAAAGTGCTAGAGCTCGTATATTGGTAATTGGGTTATGATGCAGATCTGGATCTGAATGAAGGAGGAACCTTAGCACAAAAGGAAGGATAAGTTCTATTCATGGGTCTTAATCTTTAAGCTTGAATGATAGTATCTTTGTATGATTTTGATCTGCTAGATGTGGCGCTTGCTTGATCTATAAGTCTGATAATCTGGGTTAATTAGTGATTGAATATCTGAAAGAGTGAATTATCCTTTATAGATCTATACGTAGGCTCAGTGAAGCGAAGGCGCGTATACACGCAGGTTCAGTGAAGTCAGAACGCGTATACATAGGTTGTTTCATACGCAGAAGCGTATGCACGCATGTTTCAGGCTGATAAAGCAGCGTATATGTTTTAAACTATGATCTTGCTACTTCTGTTCATTGCTGCTGTGTTCTGGGTTTTGTTTTGGTGTGTGGTTTCTGGTACTGTGTTTTGGGTACAACTGTCAGAGAGATATCTACTTGATTCAGATCTAATTGGTGAAAGGTGATTGGTTGATGGAGAAATTCTTAATGATTGATTGATGTTCATGGATCCAGTTTGAAAATTTATGAAATGTGGTCCCTGAAGAAAGAGAAGGTTGTAGCCTTCTGTAGGCCAGCACCTACGTACTAGTATCTTGGCTAGTACAAGAGGCTAAAGGGGGTTGTAGCTCCCTTCCAGAAGAAGCTGGAGAACGAGAGAGGGTTGTAGCTCTCTACAGGTTTGCAGCCTGCATACTGGTAAAGGACTGCACCAGTACATTGTAAAGAAGTTTCTAATTAAAGAAAGATAGAGACGATTGCAAGCAGGTGGTTTTCACCCACATTGGGTTTCCACCTTATATCTTGTGTTCCTTGTGTGTGATTGTCTTTCTGCTCTGTTCTACTGTCTCTGGTTACTGGTTATTTGATTCTGCATCACAGATTAACAATCATCATCAGAAAGATAAAGTAAATTAAAAGTTTGCTTTGTATACGCGGGTTTCTTTCTGCATAGTTGCGTATATACGCGGGTTTAACTAATTGAAGTAGCGTATACAAATTGTTTTTGAAAAAGGAGTATTTGACTTGATAATACTGATTCACCCCCCCTTCTCAGTATTATTTCCAACAAATATTACATCTCATCCTTATCTCTTTAACTGATGGATAAATTCCTCAATCAATGGAGAAACTATTACATGTTCCCACATAGACTTCATGTTTGATTTTCTACAACTAATTAACTCAAGATGAATTAATTAATTATTTTACAAACAACTGTTAGGAACAAATTCGAATTTTACTTCTCAATTTTAGTTTAGGGACTAACTAAAATTGGAATCCATCCCGAAATTCCATTTATAGCAATGTTATTTTTAGCACGTCCATTTTTCATTCCTTGTTGCTATGTTCAACACTGGTAACCGAACTGCTATTTATAGCAGTGTTGTTTTTAGTAATTCTATTTTTAGCATTTCTTGTTACCATTTTCAACACTCCCTCTCAACAAGAAAGACATTCAACTCGAACCCGATCTTGAACCTTTGGAATGTTCTACATGCAACACTTCTCCCAAGTGTGGTTACTCCAACAACTCTAGAAACAAAAAAATCTCCCAACTGACCTCGTTGTTGGGCTAGAAACATACTCTAATGTTGAACCTCCCTCTGCCGCTGACAAGTGCTCCCTCTCTGACCTCTAAGCTGTTGCAACACTCCATGCATCTCGCACCATTGCACACCTCTTTTTGCCATCTTGCACTGGTGCAACACTCCTGTACCTCTCACATTGTTGCAGCTTGCTAGCTCTACACATTCTTGGGACTTCTGCACTGCAGCTCTCTTTGCTGCTCCATCCCCATATGTCTCTACCCACTTAGCCAGTCCTGCTACTCCTCTTTGGGGCTCCCGTAGAAAATTTGAATCCAAAAGGTTGGGTACCTCAAGGATCCAACCCCTATTTCAGCCTTCGTGGGACGATCACTCCACATTGCCCCACCTCCCACGTGGAGGTATGGTTGCATGTGATCCCTCTGTCCACTTGGCTCGAAATTTCCCCCTAATGGAGGTCTCTGGATCAATAGATGCCTCCACTTGATCTCCTCTCAGCTTCTCTAGTTGTGGCTGCTCCACAACCTCCTGAAGCTGCTTCACCAATTGTGGTTCCTCCACAATTGTCTAAGACTTCTTCTGGCGCTGCATGTTGAGAGGTAATTTACTCTTCCTCTCAACCACCAAGTCTCCAACAGTTGCCTTGCTGCTCAAGGATTTGCATGCATCTTGTACCTCAAGTGCATACAAGTTCTTAGCTAACACACCAATCTGTTTCATCTTTCCTGCCATCACGAAATTTTCTGGAAAAAGAGCTGATTTTAAATCAGCGATATCTCCCTCATCCAAACTTTGATTCAACTGGTTTTTTTTTGAATTTGCTTATTTTTCCACAAGGAATCTAGATATGCTATTTTTTTCTGAAAATTTTGCACAAAAATTTTCATATCTGCTCTGAAAACTCGCGGCCCAATTTTTATTTTACTTTGAATTCTCTTCTTCGTGTATATTGTTCTCTGCTTTGATAAACTTGGCTTTGATACCATGTACATTTTTTCTACAAAACCTCACTCTGATACCATGTAGAAATTTCCACTGTAGATCACCAGATTATGCAATATACTAAAGCAAAATACAATATCTACTTCTACAACAACTTTGCGAAAGCTTAATCGAATATGAGCAAGATCAACAGAACGCATATAACAAATGAAGAGAAATCAGTCACACATGAACACAAAAGAATAACCCAGGGAAAGCCTCAGCCTAAAACCCCAACCTTTGTATTATCATACAAGTGGAAATATGTCCGGATTACACAAAGCATTAGCTCACAAGCTATCCTGCTCTCAGTACAATCCCTCTGCTTCTCATAGACAGTCAAAGGCTTCTCACAAACCTTCTCCTCTGCCCTCCAAGCCTCCTATTTCCTTGTGCAGTTTCTCCTGGGGTCTAGTGCTGCCACCTGTGTGAATTGGCCTCTTCACACACTCACTAACCTCTGATCTAACTGCGTAATCCTGAAGGAGCTAAATCCTTCTGCATGAATGAGTTTCCTTTATAGGAAAAATTCATCCAACTGACAGTACACTGTCCCTCCTCTGATCTCAACTGGGTCTCTGTCTAAACTGACATGCGTGAGTTATTTATGAGAGAATATTAAGCTATTTGAAGTGCAACAGTTACATGCATGCAAGCATTAACTTATTGAACTCAATTAATTCAACAAACTATTTGAATTAATCTAACTGGACTTGACTCAGTTAACTGAGCCAACTAATTACAACTCATCCTTATCTCTTTAACTGATGGATAAGTTCCTCAATCAATGGAGAAATTGTTGCATGTCCCCACATAGACTTCATGTTTGGTTTTCTACAACTAATTAACTCAAGATGAATTAATTAATTATTTTACAAACAACTGTTAAGAACAAATTCGGATTTTGCTTCTCAATTTTAGTTTGGGGACTAACTAAAATTGGAATCCATCCCGAAATGTTATTTATAGCAATGCTATTTTTAGCACTTCCATTTTTCATTCCTTGTTGCTATGTCCAACACTAGTACCTGAACTCCTATTTATAGTAGTGCTATTTTTAGCACTTCTATTTTTAGCATTTCTTGTTTCCATTTTCAACAGTGAGGTGCAGAGGGGGTGAGGAAGTTGTGTTTGAACAAGAAATTTCCCTGTGCATGCATGCTTGTCTGACAATTTGAGGTCTTATGTTGCAATGGAGATGGGAGCCTAGTTTTGACAACTAAGTTCCGGGTTCGAGAGAGGGCAATATAAGATTTGGGAGTCAAAAACGACTTTTGTGTTCCAACACCCGCTGTCCCTCATCTTCTCTTTCAAACCTTTCTTCCTACTTGGAAAGATGTCAAGGTGTGTTTATGTTTTACTGGGTAGTGTTTGTTTCTAGATTTTTGGTTAATTTTCTGGGTGGTGCTCAACACCATTTCTTTGCCTCCTGCTGCTAGGCTTTAATGGTAGTGTAGTGTGGATTCCCTACAACCCGAAATTGGTGTGGTGGCATTAGTGGTGCAGGTGCACTGCAACGATGGGAAATAGCCAGGTGTGGGTGGAGTGGGAGAGCAGTGTACTTAACCAATTGTGGCTTGGACATAGAGTGGAGGGAGGTAACCTTAGCCTGGAAGGCGAGGTCGACCAACCACCTATGCATTGGTTTGAGGGTGAAGTGGGGTAGAGGGTGGAGAATGGTCATGGGGTTGGTTTGGTCTTGAAGCATTGCCATGCAAACGCAAAGGGGAAGGGACTGATGTGGAGCCGACCATTGTGGGAAGCTCGAAGACTAGGTAGTGAGAAGGGAAGAACACAACAAGGAGGGTGCCATGATGGAGGAGGAGATTGCCCAAGAGTGAGCCCAATCATCAGGAAGAGTCGAGCAGCCGCCAACGCTACAATCCATTGTCGAACAACTGCATGGAATCCAAGCACACTTGGACATCCTCCAGGAGGAACAATACGAAGACAAGAATGAGGTAATTGCTTACATAAAAAAAATTCAGTTTTTTGAAGGGGAAATCTTAGACCGTCTAACTTTTGTTTGTCGTAGCCAACGCAGGTTCGATGAACGCTTGGATGAAATAGAAGTTAGGATGGCTCACATTGATTTCCATGTCCATGAGGGGCACGGTTCGCTGGTGGCCCATGGAAAATACACAAATGCAGAACCCTCCAATGTAGTTTGATGATTGTTGGCAAACTTTTTTCTCTAGATGTTTTTTGGGCATTAGTGCTTGTTAGTCTTTTGGTTTTTTGTAAAAATTGTCTTTTTGTTTTTAAGTACTGTAGATCTCTCTCGGCCAAAAAATTTGGTTGGAGTGAGGCCAGAGAGCTAAGAAATCCTTGATCAAATGTACTCCATTTTTGCGAAATTAATATAAAGTTCTTGATTGACAAAAGAAAATCTTACCTTGATTTATATACACTACTATGAATATTCTAGAATATTTCATGTAAGTTAAATATGTACCATCCATCTAATAATTATTGATAATTAAATTAAAATTTTAGAAGCCATATTCTAAAATAAACATGCATATCCCATATCAACATAATTGTTTTATAATATATTATCATTTAAAAATAATATAATGTAAAATTTTCAAATTCAATGATATTTATTAATTTTGGATTTAATTTTTTTAATAAATAGTTTTATTATTAAAAATGAGAAAATAATAACAAAATAAATTAATTTATATGCGTTCGATAATGGAATTTACATCACCACTACTACTATAACCCCTAGGTGAATTTGGCCTCACCCAACAAGTGTTCCCGAGGTAAATAATTGGATATTTGTAATGGCATTTACTTGACATCTTCACATGCTTAGTAAGTAAACTCTTGAAAAAAAACTCACAGATTTAATATATTAATAAAAAATTAATATTTAATTCATAACAAAATGAAATTAATGATATACTTGTGTAAGTAACAAGACACTTTCAGTGACCTTTGTCTCATTTTTTGGATTTGAAACTATGATCTCTTAAAACATATACTTTTAATCATCATCCCCAAAAAATCATGAATATAATAATGAAGTAAAATCGTAAATCTAAGAAATTAAATTGATCGTGATGAACCTCATTAATAGGTTTAAAACGTTCATTAATCATTGCTTATGTGATTTATCCAAAAACTTATTAAAAATTTTAATGAGCCAAATCTAGATAAATAAAATTAAATTTTTAAAATAAAATTATAAATTAAGAATTAAATAAAAATAAAATTTTTATATATTTAAAATATATAAATAATTAGTGTGTACAGTGAAATTGACTAAAAAAATATTTAATTGGGAAATAATAAAATTACAATCTTATATAAATAATTTATAAATTTGAATATGAAAAGTCTAATATAATATAAATAATTAGTGTGTACAGTGAAATTGACTAAAAAAATATTTAATTGGAAAATAATAAAATTACAATCTTATATAAATAATTTATAAATTTGAATATGAAAAAGTCTAATAGCTAGAAAACTCATTTCCTTATAAGGTATCATAACTATTAAAAAAAACCAAGAATCACATCGTAATAATTACAAATCCATTACGGAAGGCTCCGCTCCCTCTCCACCACAGCGAAACTTCCGGGTCTCCATATTATATTTAATAATTCCACTCCCAAATTTTCGGTAGAACTTTATGGACTTGCAGGTCCGTGTCTCGATCAAGCTTACACGACCGAATAATTATACATAATTATTAAGTATAAAATATATTTTAATATGATAAAGCAATAATCAGATGTGGAAGACAAAATCAATTTAATCCTCGGCGCGCCATGACTCAACGCAACTTCTACCTCCGCGTCTTGGTCTTACATTTAATAATTACACCTCCTCTTCCGATGCTTTCGCTCCGTGTTCACCACGCCCAAACTTTCGGTGAAACTTTATGGACTTCCACCTCAATTCATAATGACGACACCACCTCCTCCTCCGCCCCGTCTCCGCCACGCCCAAATTTTCGGTGGAAATCTATGGGATTGCGCGTCCCGCTCCAGCCTTTTCTCACTTTTTCAATAATTACATCCACAAATAATTATTAAATATAAAATCGATTTGAAATACATCAATTCTATTTTCCTCTGCGCAATGACTCAACTCAACCACCTCACCTCAACCCACCCGAATGTTGATCACCAAAAATTACGCCTCATCTTCACAACGCCCAAACTTTCCGAAGAGTACCAAAAATTACGCCTCATCTTCACGAGAGGACGAAAAATTACATGACCATCTTTCACACACGCCCGGATTTTCTCGTGACCATCCTTCACATTCATACCATCTTTTGCGTTTCACTTCTCTAACATATTTTCCTTTACCGTGGAGTCTTTCCTTTACCGTGGAGTCTTGCTTTTGCATAACAATAATTAAGTTTAATGAACAGTTTCACATCACAAATTTTTCATTAAACAATCCCTGCAACATTATCCAAGCATCAAGCCATCAACCTGTCATTGAGGTATTTGTTGCTCCTTTGACCCTTGTTGTTCCTGTTCTACTCCTTTGCTTGTTGTTCTTGTGTTGCTCTTTTGTCTGTTGCTCCTTTGCCATCAATGACAATATTACCAACCATCTCCCCTTTTGGCATAGACGGCAACTCATTTGTCCTCCTCGTTTTGTCCCGAAATATATTTCTTCTTGTTGGTCATAACCTCTGCTTATTTCTCATTGCTTCCCATAACCTCTGCTTACCTCCCCCTTTGACATCAATGGCAAGGGGTTATAGCGCTCTTGTAGCCTTGTTCTACATAAACAATTTTGACACTATTATTGAATGAATTCCACTGCAAATGGCTTATTAGATCTCCTCCATATTGAATGAACGTTGCTCTATATGACATATAAACATTGTAAAAGAAGTGAAAAATATTATTGTGAGAACACTCTGTAAAATATTGCAAAAACACTATTGAGAGAAAACTTTGTGTAACCATCCTCAATTATATATTTTTCAGACATAGAAAGAGCACAATGTAGATTCCAATATTCTTTTGTCATTTGTTTCAAATGAGTCTCAAGCCTGAGTAACATAGTAGTCCTTTCAAAGACTTGTTTGGCATGATCAGGCTCAATAAAATTAGCTTCAATAAAACTTCTATAAGGCTACATCATAAGGACTTCAACAATGTTTCTTCTATAAGTTTTTAAGGGTCTTTAAGGACATGATTTTCCAATGTGTTTCAATTGGTTAATCCAAGAAATGTGAAATTGATTAAACTTGAAAAACCAAGTTTTAAATCCCATGTTGTGACTCAAGCCATGAGAGGATGACATATGGTAACCCCCAAGTTTATTGTTAATTACATGTGAGATGCCCTTTGTGGATTTTTTTTTGCATGATCTCAATTAAAAATGAAAATTTCAAGGATGTTTTAGATAAACCATATAGTACATTGTGTATAAATAGCACGAAGTTTATTGGTAGTTACATGTCAGATGCATTTTGTGGATTTTTTTTGCATGATCTCAATTAAAAATGAAAATTTCATGGATGTTTTGGATAAACCATATAATACATTGTATAAATAGAAATGATTTTTTTCAAGTTTGTTTCAGATAAACTATATAATCTGCAAGGGGAATAATCTCCATCCCCATGGTATAAGGAAAATGGATGGATAGTGACCTTTGGAAGTAAAATTCAATTTTTAGAAAGTTTCAAACAAATCATATTGATCAGTAAGTCATTAAATCTAAGTAATAGGTTGCAAGTGGCACTATTTTTTAATGGTTAAGTTTGAAAGTTTTGATGCAAAAATAGGCTTTTAGAGTTATAATTCTCCTTTTGAGATCACAACTATTGTTAACTATGGTTATAATTAGGATGAACAACTCCTAACCAAATTAGATTTTTGATTGAAAATCATCCTTGTATAGGATACTTTGATAACCTAGGGAGTCTAGGAGTGGACTGAATGCCACTTCATGGAAGGCGATTGGTTCTAGAGAGAGGAGTTAACAACCAAGGTATGTTGTAGGTAAAACAAATATGTTGATCATATAAATTTTTGAAGTGAAGTTTCAAACACTGAAATTTCAAGAATCCTAAGATGACATAACAAATTACATATGATTTTTTTATTTTTATTTTGATCCATTACATTTTAAGATATGTATATTGGTGAAGTTAATGTTTTTGACTGGTCATGAAATTAGTCAAAAAAATGTCACTTTGGCACTTTTTCTATCACTTTGTTTAATGAGTTTCAAACTATGAAATAAGTCATAATAAAGTGTTTCAATCTAAAATTTTAGGCTCACAAAGGCTCAAAGTTTAGAGATATATCTTCACTAAGGTCATCCATCTAGTTAATCTCCAAATTAGGGTTCAAAGGTACATAACTTACAAGTGGTATAATTTTTTACTAAAAGATCTATTTTTGGATATTTAAAATCGTGATAAAGAAGAACATAATTATTATCTCACATGTAAAAGGGTTCTCCAATAAATACTACTAGTACTCATATAAATTCAAACATGGTATCTGAAGAAAGTGAAGACTTAGAAAGCAGGTTGACCCAATTAAAGAACCAAGTTGATGAAATGAGTGGTAATATGTTAACACAAGTAGATTTATCATGTTCTTAGGAATACATTAAAAAGGAATGGAAGATCGAATGAAAAATACGGTGGATGAAATAAAGAAGAAATACAACAAATACAAAATTTCGTGAATGAAAATAAGGAAAAGATACAGGAAATATGAAAATCCATGAATTACATAGAAATCATTCTCTTATAGAGGTTCTATAAAAGTGATATGTAGATCCAAAGAAATCATGAAAATAAGGAAAACAATTTTATTGAGACTCAATCACGTGGGGGTACTTTATCACATATGGAGAGTACAAATATTGAATCACATAATCATGATCATTCACCACTCTAAGGTCCGCATCAATATGGATTCGAATCAACATTAAGGAACTAATTCAATCCAAATATTGATATGAGGAAGCTTGGTGGTAAAGATCCTATAATATAGATATTCCAAATGGAGAATTATTTTATTTACACCAAGTTTCAACCTTTGAATAGGTAACTATTGCATCTTGTATTTAGAAAATGATCAATTGGTATTATATCAATGGCTTTATTCATGGAAACATGATTCTATTTTATCTTAGTCCATTTTTTAAGATGGATTAGTAGCACATTATGAGGATATTAAGAGAAACACATTCTTAATTCAATTGACAAATTTTCTACAAAAGGCTCCAATTGCAAAGCACATTCAATAAATCCAAACTAAGTCTTAGGGTAAATGACATGCTAGACGTTAAACTATCTAATCTCTTTATTGGAACTTTAAAGAAAAGCATTGAACATGAAATATATCCTTTGATTCTAAATCCTAGATTATGCTTTCATCCTACAAAGGAAAATTCAAAGTAAAAATATGGATGCTATGAGAGTGGTCATTGACAACTATAAAAAGCATCATGCTACTCCTCCTAACATCACTCAATCGAAAATGTTGACACCTTAGAAAATGGAAGTGTTGTAGCGCTACAACACCCTCCAAAATTTTGGCTTGCACTCAAATTTCAGAGCGTTCCTTGGTTTTTCCCTTGATGGTTGTAAACGCTCAAGCTCATTCCTTAAGCTCCTTTAGAGTCTTTTCACCTTTTTTCTTGCTTAACCAAATGTTGTCTTTTGACATGTTGACTGCTTTTTCATACTTGCGATCTTTTTCTGTTGATTTTAAAGGTTTGTCTTTGTGTATTTGGGTTGTCTTACCTTTTATGAACACTCCTCTCTTTCATACACAAAGTTGAAAGCATTGTCACACAAGTTTCGTCATGGTCATCCAAAGGTCTATCTCAAGTGCCGCACTTATCGCTTTTAGAACTAGATAGTCCCACAAAAGGTCATGCTTTGTTATGTTGTCTCGATGGTCAGTGTTGTCATGCTATCAAAATATGCTAAGTGTTTGATCACAATGTCGAGTCCTCACAGATATACTTGCTCCTGCACTTAGTCATTTTCCTGAAAATCCTTCTTACCGGACAACCCCTCCCTCACTCGTCCTCGATTGAGTTGCACTATTCAGTCTCAGCTCTCAGTGGTTGGTGAGCACCAGTATTGCAGCAATAATGCTGCAACTCCTGGGTTGCCTACTTTACTCTTATCAACCCGGTAGTTCATAACAAATTTGGAAGCGTCGGTGTTGTATGCACAAGTACTAGTTCTCACTACAGGTTGTCACTCGGTCAGCCGGCGCAAGATCACTAGGAGCTTGTTGTGCCTTGCAAAACAACCCCCCATTTCATAAATATCTTTTTGAAAAACATTAAAATATGGAATGGGTCCCTCTTAGAAATAAAATGATATCAAAGCTTTATTCATCTAAAAGCCGACAAAAAGTGCAAATAAAGTTTTTGCGATAAAGCGATCGCAAGATCGCATATCGCAGAAGCACACAAACAATGCATCAAATGACATGCGACCTTTCCCCGACGCGATAAAGCCATCGGCAATATCTCAATCAGCCCCACTCCTTTTTGTAAACACATGCACATATCCCTTCTGCCGATGCGATATCGCAATCGGCAATCGGCGATCCTCTTGTACCATCTTTAACGCACATATGCTTTTCGCCGATGCGATATCGCAATCGGCGATCGGCGATATTCAAACTCATTGTTAAAGCCATTCATGCCCTCCTTTCCCTGCGATGCGATAAAGCACGATTTTCAATGAAAAAGCCAATAAAGTGATTGGAGAGCCCAATTTATTGGTAATTAAGGCATAATTCCTCCCGCTCGACCGCCCATACGCCCTTTACTTGCTTTAAGAGATTTTCAATTAAATTTGGGAATAATGGGCATTTATAAAGGTGGCAGGCCCTATACGGTTACATAATGAATCTCTGCCCTGAGATCTGCCTATAGATTGTCTCCACGCCATTCGACAAAAGCAGGATATATCAACGTTAATCTTTTACATTCTGCTATCATCGCTGAATTTCACTATTATCTCTGTGTTACGCCGGATCTTATTCCCTGTGCAGGATACTGTTCTACAAGAAGATTCAAACATGATGGGTAAAAAGTCCAAGAAGGTTGCCGGTGTTTCAAACTCACCAGCCGCAGGACAATCAGCGCTAAATAGTAAGAAAGGCTTAATATCCGACACTACATGCGCAGGCCTAGCGAAGACAACTTGGCAAGGGACTTACGATTTAATAGAAGCTGAAAAACCAGCACAAGCAGAGGAAGAAGCTACCGCGGATTCACCTAAAAGGTCGGAAAATTCTATTAAAGATTTGGCAGATTCGTTCCTCCATAGAATTGCAGCAAGAGAGCAAATTCTCCCATATACTGACGTGGTGAAATGGGCAATTGAAGAAATCTCCTTCACCGATAGAACTTTCATCACAAAGGATGGGAGAATTTTTGGGTCGTTTAAACCTGAAGATCTGAGGCAAATGTATCATTTGCCTAAGCCAGAGAAGGTATACAATAGCGCTTTTCTAAAACAATTTGCAAGTGAATACGAGGTCGAATCTGAACCTATCAAGGAATGGAGGCAGAATCCAAATAAACACAGACATGAATCCTCCGGTAAGTACTCAGTCGCCTCTTTGTGTTCTCCTTATTGTTATGCCGGCATAATGATGTGTAGATTATGGGGTTTACATGATTCTGCCGTTTTCACCATTGAAATGGTTCCTCTCATGGACGCGGCAGTAAACATCGTTATTATGGATTGGGCCACTATTCTATCAGATAAGCTAGCATTAGCAGTTATTGATTTCAGGAACAAAACCAGAGTCACTGAAAGAAAAATTCCCCCTTTTTACTATAGTGCATATATCTTGGATACTTTGTGTTTTAATTCTGAATTCCCTATTCTTGGCTGGAGGTGGACCGTGCAGGATCCCTCGCCCATTCACATTTATCATCGTAAGATGTGGAAAACATCTTATAAAAACCACATGTACCAGATTTGCAATGGTTTCATGGTTCCTGTATATTATGCAATTTTTGATAAACCTATCCCAAGGATATCCTACCTTGCTTCTTTTGATTTGCCTACGGTGGGTAGTTGTTTCGGAGAAGAACATTTCACTTATATTAGGGTTTTCGGCAGTCAAGCTAACCCTCATGTCCTTCCTTTATATGTCTCCGATAAACTGTTCGCAAGGGAGATTGCTTACCAAATAAGAGCAGAAAGCACCACTCAGATTCTTAAAAAGGAAAAGAAAAGGGGTTGGCCTACTTTCCCCTTCAAATGTGGGGTCTTCACACTGCATGATCTAAAACATGCAGAGAAAGAAGCTTTGAAGATTCAAGCCTTAAATTTTGCTACACTTCCAAATAGGCTATTCGACCCAAAGCGAACAGCATACGCTGCTTTGGAACATGCTAAATTAGCATTATTCGATCACAAGGAAGACATGTTCGATGACATGTTCAAATCAGCTGAATCGATATTTCAAGTCATGCAACTCGCTAAGAGGCAATATAACGATGAAAATATAATTGAGTTTAATAAACTCAGAGAACAGAGGTTGCAAACTCTGCCTCTGAATTTATTAATAACAGCCCAAGCAGCATCATCAAGCGAGCCCGGCCAACAACAGACGGAGAAACCTCCTGCTACAATACAGACCAATAATAAAGAGCAAGAGGAACAACAAAAGAAAGATCGAGAAGAGAAAATGAAGCAAGAACAACAAGAACGCTTGAAGAAAGAAGAGGAAGATAGACGACGCCAAGAGCAGGCAGAAAAGCGGCACAAAGAAAAAGAGCAGGCAGAAAAGCGACAGAAAGAGAAAGAGCAAGAGCAGGCAGAGAAACAGCGGAAAGAACAGGAGCAGAAAGAAATAGAAAAGCAAGAACAACTGCTTAGGGAATCCCAATCTAAA
>APFE030773367.1:0-35093 GCA_000404065.3 Pinus taeda
CAGTCTGGAGTCAAACTTTCTGTCTCTTGTACTTCCCCTGAAGTTGATGCTACCTTATACCGTCAACTTGTAGGAAAAATTTTGTATCTAACCCATACTCGTCCTGACCTTTCCTTTGCTGTTGGTCTTGTTGCTCGGTTTATGCAAACCCCACGTGAGAGTCATTGGAAAGCAGCTAAAAGAATACTTCGTTATGTTCAAGGTACAGTTCAGTTTGGCATTCATTACAGTGTCGAAGCATCTCCTCTATTGGTTGGTTTCACTAATTCCGATTGGGCTGGTGACCCTGATGATTGGAAGTCTACTGCCGGTTATGTGTTCACTCTTGGTTCAGGATCTATTACATGGGCTTGCAAGAAACAAGCTACCATTTCTCTTTCTTCAGCAGAAGCAGAGTATCATGTTGCCGTAGAAGCTAGTAAGGAAGCCTTGTGGCTTCGTCAGATCCTATCAGAGTTTGGCTTTCAGCAGCAGTATCTGACTACACTTTGGTGTGATAATCAAAGTGCCATTCAGCTTTTCAAAGATCCAGTTCAGCATCAGCGTAGAAAACACATTGAACTACACATGCACTTCATCAGAAAGCTCATTCATGACCATGTTCTTGAAGTGAAATATTGTTCAACAGATGATCAAGTTGTAGACATCTTTATAAAGGCTCTCACAGAGGCGAAGTTTACTAAACTTCGATTTATGGTTAGAGTTCAGGAAGTTGTCACTAAGGGGGATAGGCTCTAGTGCCTCCTTCCTTCTCCTATTGTGTCATATTTGTAAATCCTTCAATCCTATCCCAAGTTGTTCTTAAGGGGGGATGTTAGGATATTCCGACATATAGGAATAGTTAAGTATAACTTGGTCTAGTATAGAGTTAGGTAAAGTGTGTTTCTTTACTATGTACTTTTGTAACTTACAATCTGACGGTCATGATATGTAGTGATCCGATGGTTCATTCTCTCCTCGGTATTACCGACACTTGATCCTGGCTTAACACCCGATTGGTCCATGATTTCTATTTAAAGCGCATGGAGGGTCATTTGTAGGTTAGCTGTTAACGAGAGAAGCTTATGTAAATTTTCATTCTTTTATTAATAAATTGCCTGAAGTGGCCACGTTGGCTCAGGCCGTGGACTGTTTCCCTCTTTGAGGGTTTTAACTACGTAAAAAATATTGGTGTATTGACCTGTGATCTGTTTGTGAGCGGTGTTCTTTAGTGTTCTGTCTGAGGAACTTACCCTGTAAATTCCTACAATTAGGGTCTTGGCTTATTTTTATAATTTTTGACTTCCCTACTTGTTTAAATTTTTTTTAATAAATTAATAAACTAATATCATAATTTAAATATTATTTTTCAAAAACTAGTTGTTTAATGGCCCGCCCTTATTAATATTTTTAATAAAGTAATAAATTAATATCATTATTTAAATATTATTTTTCAAAAACTAGTAATATTTGGTTTTAATAAATTATTTGAAATATTGTTTTTCAAAAACTAGACGTTTATATTGTTGTACTATTATATTTTTAATAAACTATATATCCATTATTTAAGATAATTTTCAAACAGGTGTCGTTACTTAATAATATTTGTTTTTACAGATTTATATAATAATATTATTGTTCAAATATAGTCGTTACATGAAATTATGTCTTTACATTGCTCTCTATTTAAGCCTTTGCCATGGTCAGCCTCTTCATCTCAATCTGATAATAAATCACACTTGTTAGTTCATCTCAATCTGATAATAAATCACACTTGTTAGTTCGAAATGCATTAGCGAAAAAATTATCTTATCTAATTTCTGCGGAAAGACTTTACTTAAAATTTAACTTTTAAGAGTTTTTTGTTTTTTGTTTTTTGTTTTTTTTTTTTTTTTTTTTAATTTAAAATAATATCTACTAATATTTTTTTAAAGAGTAAATTTTAAACTAATTACTATCCAAAAACCAAAATGCATCTCTCGAAGGTCATTTGATTTTTTTTTCAAAATTTAAAGTAATAATTCCATAATATATATATAATATATTTATTAATTATTATATATATATATATATATATATTATATTATAACTCCTAATATTATGGAAATGACACTCATTATTCTCATAAGATCTGTGGATTAAATTACAAACAGAGTCATTTTTAAAAGGACACAAGTTAAAAGCTGAGGAGCGAAAAATAGTAAACCGGTTTCAAAAATCTGCAAGGAATTTTTCATTAAATAACAAATCTAAAACGATCACAGTGGGAGTCGAACCCACGACCTTTTGATCTGAAGTCAAACGCGCTAGTCTACTGCGCTATGCGGTCAGGAATGAGCAACTTCGCACTAGAGGAATAAAAAATGTTGTTACCTATTATCATAAATTGACTCTGGGTATGGTGATGCCGTCGCTTTCATTTCATAGGGTCTTCGCTCCAGTCATGGTCGCCAATATGAGTAAATTAATTTGGTATCTAGAATGTTTAAAAATAAAGTTTGGTATCCTCATGTAGTTAACCTATTATTGTAAATTCACTCTTGTATGGTAATCTCGTCCCTTTCATTTCATAGGGTCTTTGCTAATATGAGTAAATTAATTTTGTTAAAAAACACGTTTAACTTTACGTCGCACGATAAGTTTGTAAAAATACAATTGTTCTTTTTAATTAAAAACAAATTCTTCCATCTTTCACAAGGAATAAAATTTCCCATTTTATAACGTCCACTTTTGTTCAATTAGGGAAGTATCGTGTCCTCCTTCCCACCACACACTTCATCAAAAATTCCAAACCAAAGCTCACGCACCTTGGGCCTTGTCGAATCCCTTGGCATGCACAAAACATAACCAAATGCCTTAATTTTGAGAACCAAATGTCTTCCACTTTGTCAAGGTGTTGGAAAGAAGGGATCTTTAGAGGCTTAAATTGAGTTTCTCTATCCAGAGGAAATGGTGCTTTTAACAACTACTTGGGGCAATGAATTAATTCCCTGGAAGATGACTCTATTGTAAGCTACACAAATATTCCAATACAAATACTCGGGAAGAGATGTCCACATACATTTGAAATGAGGCTTTCCGATGAAGGATCCCATATAATAGTTAGGCTAGATGACAAATAATTGATGCAAATGTGTAGGGCGAATTAGATGAGGTGCTAGATCTTGGAAGGCTAAAGACATCACAATCTTTATAAATTTACAATCTAAAATTAAGTGAGCACTTGTTTCTGAACTTCCAAGTGCAAAGAGGACCATGACGGTCCATGTATTCTTCTTTTTCTCAAATTTTCTACTATGAGAAGTCCATCGTGAGCAAGAACCTGGAAAACAATATTGATCTTTGGGAACTTGTTAGGGTGCCAAATATGCTTCCAAATGCCAACTTTTAGAGGTGATCCCCTTCGAAAAGGAAGTGAGTCATAACCTTGCTTCATAGAATAATTTATGGTTCCCCAACCATGGGATTCCTCCTCATTAATATGTATGGGTGCATATCCAACAATACATACTCCTAGTTTCCTAGCATTTTGTTGTAAATGGAGAGGGAGAGGGAAAAATTTCCATCCTTTTCATGAGCCATCAGCTACCCAACATGAAATATCTTAAAGGGAGGTATTTTTACATATTTCTAGCCAATATCATAGGGGAGAGAGGAAATTATTTTTTTCTAATGGAGGTCTCCCTATGATGTTTTTAGTCCATCAATTGATAGTTTTTCCATTCCCAAGTACCCACGATAGCTGAGACTTTAATAATGGGATCACTCAGCAAGGTAGCCTCTAGATTGGTGAGTCTCTTTTGTTCTAAACAAAATATTTGTTTTCCAATTTCCTCTTAGATATTTGCCCTGAAAAAATTTGCTTCCACTAGTCATAATTATTTGTGATAATTTGCCACATAAGGTTGGCACCAAGAGCTAGGTTCATCAAGGAAGGGGCCCAAACTCCTAAACCCCCATGGCTCAAAGGAATTTAGACCAATCCCTAATTAACTAGGTGAAATCTTTTGGAATTGGATTTCCCCATTGTCACATGAATTTTTTGATTTATTGAATCATTGCAAATCTAATTCCTACAAAAACAAGAATCACAGAGAATTGGAAAATGGGAAAAGAGGAAAGAACATATTTAATAAGGATGAGGTGCCCAAGTGGATTAAGCCAATGTGCTCTGCATTGGAAAAAATTAGCCTTGAATCCAGAAATCAAAAGTTTCCAAGAAGAGTGGGGAAGGGCTTAATGGTGATGGGGATTACCATGTATTTAAACTCAAATAGACCATCTTAGATCAAGAATTCAAGAGAGTGGTGCAAAGTTGCCTAAGTGGTTCTATTAGTTTTCCATAAATACAATTAGGCCCAAACAAAGCTACACATGATCCTCTTAAACATAGGGTAAATTATAAGTGAAACACTCTCCAACAATAAAGTATCATTGGTGAAGCACCCTCTAGAATGATGTTGTCCACAATTTTACTTTTCCCCACAAAACCTTCTTGGTTCTCAGATATCATCAAAGAAATAAGGGCTTTTAAGCAAGATGCAATGATTTTGAGATTATTTTATAAGAAGCACTGCATAATGAGATGGGTCAGAACTTGTAAGGTCGGGGGGGGGGTATTTACCTCTTTAGGAATGAGTGCTAATAAAGTTGAGTTAATTTCACTTCCCTTTTTGAACCTCCATTCGACATAGTCAACCATCCTACAAAAATCAAATTTGATAATATGTCAATGTTTCAGGTAAAAAGGGAGAAGACAACCCATTTGGACCAAGGAGCTCATCAAGATCAATGGATAGGATCATGTCCCAAATTTCTTATTCTGTTGATGAATGCATTAACTTTTCATTATCCTCTTTTGATTGGGATGCTCCAACATAGTATCTACATATTTCTGATGGATTGGGCCTTGTTCCAAAAATGAATCTCCAAAATAAAGGAGGATATATTCTTTTATTTTATAATAGGAGCTTAATGATTCCCCATTCCACATAATAGATTTCACATTATTGTGTTATACGTGCATCTTGGCTTGTTTATGGAAAACGTTAGTGTTTCGATCCCCACCACAGAACCACAAACTTCTATATTTTAGCCTTCAAATGTCATCTTTTGCACTATGAGCATTTTGCAGATAATATAATTTTTTCCTCATTTAATAGCTCCTAAGAAACCGACTCTTGCTCTAGCCATTGTTGAATCTTTTCTAGATTTTTTTGTGTGTGTAGTTATGTCCTTGTCTCTTGCTTTGAAATTTTCTTTAGCCTTGGTTTTTAAAGCTATTTTTGTTGCCTTGATTTTTTCTCCCAAATATACATAGGGGATCAAACCACCCATTAGCAATAGGTTTGGTAAACTATTTCATAGAATTCGAAAGATTTGGACCATTGAGAATTAAATCAAAAGGGAAGAGGGCCATAATATTTTTGTGAATGGACAAATTAAACTATTGGTCTATGATCATAATTGCTTTAAGCCAATGATTGTGAAGAGAAGGAGACTCTTTGATTAAGATAGTCATTGTGTACCAGATATCTATCCAACCTTGATGCAATGTGTTCAGGGCCCACCCTTTTTTTGCTCCAAGTATATTTTCCTTTATCTAGCTTAATATCGATCATATCTTATATGGAGATGTAGTCCTTGATTCTTCCTCTAAATGGATCATGAACAAGATTGCCTCCTTTTTTCTCCCATGGATGAAGAGTAGTATTGATCACTTTTTCTTGATATGCTAAAAGCATCTAGGCATTGATCATATTGAATACCTTCCTGGTGGAGAGATGAAGAAAACATAGCACAATCCAATGGAACAATTTTTGCTTCTCGATCAACATGAAGATTGAAGGAGGCCATAGTGTGCATAAACCTCTTGATGCTCCCCTTGAAATGACTTTAAAGACATTACATCCCCACCAAATACTATAGCTTGTGTGGAGGACTTCACGTTCCCCCAACTTTCTCTTCTAGAGTAAGAGGATATCAGGTCCCTCTTCTTTAATAATTGTTCGAAATACTAGGGGGGGATGAATCAGTGTTTCATTCACAATCATATTTTTCTCAACTTATGCTTTTATTTTCAAAGTCTTATTGAACCATTATTCCGTTAGCAACACATTATGTTGTAGCTCTATGCATATTTAGTAACCATGAGTAGAATTTAACATAAGAGCAGATAAATTGTAAAAAGTAAAACACACCATCAACACATCAACACATCAACATATAGGGACAACAAATTTTTAGGTGGAAACCCAAAATGGAAGAAAACCATCATTGTTGTTGTTTTCTTTGTCTTCTTATTATTAGAGAAAATTCTTTACATCTTGCACCAGTGCATACTTTTACTAGTGCATAGTCTCCTACCTTCACTAAATTTTCTATTTGCTACTGGAAGGAAGCAACCACTCCCCCTAACTTCTTAGAAATACTGGTGGAGGCGGGGGGTCTGGTGAAGTAAAATTATAAGTGTGGACACAAACAAATTCCTCTAGCCCAATAATGGGTCTAGTCACAACTGATACATTCTATGGAAGATTTCCTTGGGTTAGAACCAATTAAGAGGTCCTACCTCTTAGTATGCTTATCCCGTTTGATGACGTCCTTGCTTTCTCACTCCAACTATTTCTCGCTTCCTTCTTCAAGCACCTAAAACAAGTAAACAACAACAAACAACAACCATGATAATAGAAAAATTGTAATTCAGCCTACTTAACAAGTCAAGAAACATTAAGCCATGAATATGTAAGATGACAAATCATGTAGGAAATCAATCGATAGTTGCATATATATTGAATCAAGAAGAGATTACAACCATTGCCTTGACGTTGTTGTTCTCCTCTGACAAGACCAGGTTCCCACACACTTATGCTAGCATGACATGATGGCCTAAATCAACAATAGTTTTAAGGCTCTTCCCTTTAGGCTTCACTCCAAAACAAAATAACACTTCTCCCTCACACAACTAGAGTGCTACAACTATGAATAACTTGTTGTTTACTCCAACCAAAAATAGCACTAGCACACCAACATTGACACTTCAACACTAACACTAGCTTGTGCTTGGGACGAAGGGAGGTTTATATAGGATGAATGGATGGGAGATGGATCCTCTTCTCATGGGAGAAGGTATTATCCCTTGAGGTAGTTCCATCATTATAGGGGAAAGGAGCCCAAACTGACATCCTCGACCCCATCCATCCAAACCAGTTACCAGACTTATGTTACGAAGCTTCTAGAGCTGGAAGCTTCTGCTCTTAATTTAAAAAACTTTCCATAATAGGACCGACGTGACTGGAACACAGGTCAGTCGCTCCGATCGATGCTAGGGACAGTGTTAATCTTTGCACATCAGCACAGGGAAGACAAGAGCCATTAACATTGGTCTTGTAAACTGGGCAAAACAGAAGTTTCAGGGGAAATGGTGCAAAAGGGAATTGATCTGCTCATGAAGAGGAACACAATGGGGATTTCTTCATGAAGGGAAAGCATGTAGGGTTCACTGTAAAGGTCCTCCAGGATCAAGGAACAGGGAGTATAGGGACAGTGAAAAAATGTTGTGTAACAGGGGGGGATGAATCAGTATTTCATTCACAATCTTTTCTCAACTTGTGCTTTTATTTTCAAAGTCTTATTGAACCATCATTCCATTAGCAACATATTATGTTTTAGACCTATGCATATTTAGTAACCATGAGTAGAATTTAACATAAGAGCATATAAACCGTAAAAAGTACAACACACCATCAACATATAGGGACAACAAAATTTTAGGTGGAAACCCAAAATGGGAGAAAACCATCATTGTTTTTGTTTGCTTTGTCTTTTTATTATTAAAGAAAATTCTTTACATATTGCACTAGTGCACACTTTTTCTAGTGGGTAGGCTCCTACCTTCACTGAATTTTCTAGTTGCTATTGGAAGGAAGCAACCATTCCCTCTAACTTCTTGTGATCCACGTTTCACAATATTTCAAACTGGGACCACCTTTAACACCTTTAACAACAATTTATTTGGTAGGCCACTTTTCAAAATGTTTCAAACTAGACCTATAATACACCCAAGGATTCTTTGCACTCAAAATTTGTTCAAACACAAATGCTCATCAAACCAACTTTCATAAAGGACAAACACTTCTTTGTTGTAAGAACAAGATGCTATTCTCAAACTGAATCAATTGAACATGTACCAACAAACTCATTAACATATACCATCACTGTAACTCATAAATTATTACATTCAAATCAAAGTTCTGAATATGAAAAGATACATCAACAAGCTTTAAAAAAAACCAATAGTGAAACTTATAAGCAAGTCAATGACAACAACATATCATGAGTAAAGATTTGAAGCACTGCATGGATTATCTTCTACCTGCAATTCTTCATACAACTTCTGAAGACTTAGGGTTTGTCACTACAACCACAACAATTGGTTTATCACGTATGATTTGTCATAAATACCTTTGATCTATTCACTGGATATGACCATTGAAAGGAATATTCTATCAGTGATCTCTATACATTCTTATCTCAATTCATCATTCAAGTTACAACTAGTCAACAAGACATACAACCTTTGGATTCATCATATAATGTCATTTACCAACCAAGACAATCTCACTATCAAAGTTAAGAACATCTCTACAAACACTTATGATAGATATATTACAAGTCACAAAAGCTTCTCCTAACACCAAGATCTACAGACAAGTCAAGTAGTAGCTACAAAAATCAAACACTTGAACACAAGCAACATACAAGAATCTCTGTCATTCAAAGCTTATCCTTATCTCTGCATACACACTGTTAAATCAATAATAAATTCTACATACACTATCAAGGAAACATAGTGACTAATGCATACACATATCAACCTTCAACCTCTCTACATACACATTGTCAAATAAACAATAAACTTTGCATACACTATCAAGGAAACATAGTGAATTATGCATACACAATTCAACCTTCAACCTCTCCGCATATCAAGAAATAAAAGGACAAGCCATTCAAACCACACACTAATCCCTGCAAACATTAAAGTAATCTCTGCATACACACAGATATTTTTTGGAAAACCTTGTCTGCAACACAAACACTTGAGATACTACAACCTTTGTTTCATTCAATCAGATCTTTACAAACAAGTCAACTAAAACTTCATTGTTCTACATATCAAACCTCTCTATACAATGGCATCCAAAGGTCCTCTTTGTCTCTACAAAACCCTTCCAATAATCATTGCAAATTTGTCTCATAACCCTACAATATACACTGCATAATTTCTGTATAAAGTAACACAATGATATATATATATATATAGACTGTCAGAACATCTCATTGATCTATGTTTAACAATGATCACTGCAATTAATGGCTATGAATAAGATGTAGGTTTTAACCCCGTACAGAAATTACCTGCATACGAATTCTAAATCACAGGAAAAATAAAAATGCGAGAGCATAACACATAAAACACATATACACAGGGATTTCCCACTGGATCTCAAAACCGAGACTACCAGCTTGATTTTTCATTATGTTCCTTTCAATGTTACAATACATATTTATACATGCCGAAGCATCCAATACCATGGACCAAAACCATTTCGCGTCCAAACCATGGACCGGAAAACATAGTTAGTTCGCCCACCTAATATATGTTGGTCAAAAAAAATTTCTCAGGGCGAGCCCCGAACCCCGTAGAGGGGGGCTACCCGCCCCCCCGCTACACAATCGATGCAGCAAAGGGGGGGCTCCACCCCCCCTCTAACCCCCCGGTTCACTACATAGGTTAGTCGTGGAAAGAATATAACACAACCCAACATAAGATACCTATACATATAGGCCAGATCTAAACAAGTGATGTGAAAATATTTAGAAACATATGCACATTGTTCAGAACAAGATCTCATTCATTTCTTCCTGCATCAAATACTAGACATAACACATTATAGATCTATTCTATTTTCCCTCTATTGCATTTGCAACAAACAAATTAGAGTGAATAGATATATTTACTCTTATATCTCTCAATGTTATACCTCATCCTTGCACCCTGATACACACGTGTATGAGACAAATCACAAGAAACTCAAAGAATGCACACACTAGCAACTCAATCTTCTTCTCCTTTTATAATCTCTATCCCTTGCTAATACCACAAGCAAATCCCTTGGATTTGTTGATGGGAAACCTTTGACGGAATCAAATAGGCATTGTTGGACCTTTTGCAAGACTACATTGGACAAAAACCATTGTTTATCCCTAATTTCTTTTCTTTTCTATGCTTACAGACAATAACACACCTCTACCCTTTAGGAAGTGTCTTAAAGCACATGTCTTAAACATAGCACCTATGTTACCCTAGGTGGTAATGCCCCTTCAGCAATGGTAACCTACGTTACTCTATCTCCATGCTCTAAAAGTTGTGAAAACACAATCAAACTTCACTCAAACTTTATCCAACTTCTATCATGCCTTCTCCAACACCTGTGGATCCTGTCAAGCTTTGATAAGGCTTCAATAACACCTCACAAACCTCAATAGACCTTCTCCAACTTGTCACCACGTTAATTAGTAGAATTCATCACATTCAGGCCCTATAGACCTTATACAACCACAATCATCATCCTACCATATCCATAATAGTGACAAGAACATGATGACAAGAGAGACAAGACATCCAAGTTAACATCAAGGCCAACACACTAGAAAATAATGCCAAAAATAAGGTTTTGAACTGTTGTTACTTTCCTTCAAATCCTAATCACAATTTTAGGAGACTAGTTTCATCATTTACTTGAAGTTTTTGTTAATCCTCCTTGTGAAGGAGACTAAACTCCTTATTTTCTGGTTGCTCTTGGGCCTTTATTGTACATGCTTTTAATTGTTGGTTGTGTACCCAATTCCTTGTCTTTTCATACTTGTTCATTTAAGATATCTTGATTGGTCCTTTTGTCCACCTCTTTTATCATTTTCTTGGGTCATAGATCTTTCTTGCACTCTCCATCTAATCCCTCATCAGTCAATCTTGAGAGGAATGGCCTAGTTGAATTTTTTGTCATAGAAGTAGAAAAGAAAACCTCCTTTTCATATAATTCTATAATTTATGTGGTTTTGATAGGTACTAGGGCATCTTACAAAGGGAGGATATTGCCAAATCATGCTTACTCTCTTATCGTCTCATTAGGGATCAATGGGGTTTGTTCATTTTCCATGGGTACTCGCATGTATTTCCTATTATCCAAATTGGCAAGGACTTTATATCTATTTCTTGAGGGACCATGATTGTTGTATTTGCTACTTTATGGTGACTAAACTTCAAGAGGGAATTTTGAGGATGATGGGTCTTGAGGAGAAACAAGAGCCACTTGTTGACGGTGTTGGACCCGCCAACATGTCAAGGGATCTCCCCGTAAGAAGTCCCAATTAGACCTCAGACCGTTTGGTGTAGGATTCCCAACAGTGGATTGTACGGTAATGACTTGACTGTGATTTCGCATAGAGGCAAGTAAGATAACTCTGTTGGTAGCAAGGGTGTGACAGCTGCAGTAAGACAAGGAAGGTACATGAACAGTTCTAACACATGGAGAGTTGGGTGAGTGCGCCCCTTGGAAACCTGTGGTAGCACGGTGCTTGGAAGGGAACACACGAGCAAAGATGCATCACAAAATGGAAATAAAGTTAACTAACAATCCAAAGTGATGGTTTAACCAATCAACACATTTTAGTAAGATTCATACATACTTATACATAATAGTCCATACATGCATGCGTAAGAAAATAGGTACATATACCATTTAGAGTAAACAAGATAGTTGGAATACAATATTACATATGCATGAAATGTGTTGGCTCTGTTATATTAAGAAGTGTAAGTTCTAGTCATACAATACATCCATGTCCAACCACTAGTTCCGACAGTCGAATGTTACAGCCACAACTGCTTGCTCCTCCAAAGAGATGTACTAGCTATGCGCAGTGGAGAAGCCAAGGCTCATTACAATACTATCCAAGCTCTCTCTAAGATAGTCTTATCGGAAGTTTGGGTGACCAAAATCCTATACAATGAGTTATGAGGTGTTATTTATAGCAAAGGGTGGGGTGACCCTTGACATTCCCCTTTGAGACCATTCATCTAACTTCATGACTCTTCAACTACTCTATGACTGTTACATTCAACTATCGACACTTGAACTTCCACTTGACAAGATGTTACATTAAAGTGCACATATGCCCATGTGAGACAAATTGGCTTGAGCAAGCCATGCAAGACATCACTCACACTCAGACCGTTGTGGCGAGACCAAATCTTTGACATGCTTGTGATGGTAGAAGGTGATGAGCTAGTGCTAAGCTTGGTTGTCCGTGATGGTGTCGTGCTCTCAATGGTGACATCTTGTTGAAGTGAACTCTTTCCTTCATTGCATCTGGGTGCATTGATATGGCTCCTCTGTCCAACTTGTCTAATAGCATGTGCATAGTCATCCTGGTGTGACCGGTCTAACAACATGTTGATGTATAGTGTCTAAGATGCTCTCCAAGCATGTGTTGGTGGCCCTGCGCATCAACTTGTTGAGATACATGTTTAGCTCCAGTTGGAATTGCTTCTTGTCTTTGCCTTGGTGAGTGTGCCGAATGGGTGGGATCGCATGCATGCACATAATGGCATGCATGTTGCTGCATTCCCTTGAATAGGATCAACAACATTGCTCATCTTGTTCAATCTATGCGAGCTGTTAGGATGGAGCTATAACTTGTACGGGTGCAGCTTCATCCGTGAGTGCTTGTTGCACCCCTTGTTGTACCTATTCCTGCTGCAACTCATTCTCTCATCTATGCAGCTCTTGTTCTTCATTGAGTTGCTACTTCACCACATGCAACTCCTTTGTTCCATTCTCTGCCTTTGCGTGATCTTCATGTCGCGTCGTCACCTCATAGCCTAAGTCTCCAAAGTTGCTTTCTTCACAAGTGGATCTGCTTGAGCTTGCAACTTTGTTCTGCCTCTGTGTTGTCAACAACCTTCTTCTTGCGTTCGTTGCATTCGATACGCTACCTTCAACTGTTATTGATGGTGCTACTTGTTGTGATGCTGCTGCTGTCATATCTTGATGTCCATGTCTATGAACAACTTGATGTCTTTGTGGGTAGGCAAATTCATAAACACTTGATCGAATACATCCCCAAGTGTGCTCTGAGAGATGTCTTCTACTCTGCTCTCCTATAAGTCATTGTACCTATGCTGCTGAGAGATAGATGAACACCTAGAATTGCGTAATGCACAGTCCAACTTGGTCTTCTGAGGACTGAAACTGCGCAATGCGCAATTTCAGTCAGTAGTGACATGCAACCATCAAACTGCATTGTGCAGTTTCTGGGCCCTACAAGAGACTGCCTCCAAGAATTGCGCAATGCAATCCTAGAGGTTAGTGCCTGGCTAGATTTGCACAATTTCTGGAGGAAGGCAGAGCCTTCGCTTCCAGAAATTTGCAGTGCTAGCCGGGGAAGGCACGGTTCTAGCCAAGGCAGCTCATTCTGACCAACGGGCTACTGAAAATATGAGGTGTGAATGGATGAGGAGATGAGTGCAAACAAGAGTGAATGATCATTCATGCAGACAACAAGTGCAACATTCAGAAAACGGGAAAGCATGCAAGTGTGTGAAGCGAGTCGCTGCAACGACAATCGTCCATGCAAAAACAGTTCCATGCATACGAAAACAGTGAGATGCAAACGAAAACTGAAACGATGTTAGTACAAGATAAATGCATGTAAATGACAAAAATCACTCACTAAAACCGAGTAGACAACACTCACACAAAGCGAAACACAAAAAGCGACAGAAACGCAATACAAGTCATGAACATCGAACTTACCCGAAGACAACTAAGCTAAATGTGCCAACGAATCCTAGATGCAATGCGGGATGCCAGAGCTGTAAGTTCGATGTGAGGAATGAGACGATCCTTGCATGTAACCTCCAACTGCTAAAAATAGATCCCAGAATCAAGGGATGCCTTTGCATGTAGCCTTGGGAAGAGTAGCCCATGCATGAAAATCATTTTTGCTCGGTCCTGGAGGGAACCGGTCAACTCAACTGCACATGCAAGAGCCTGCTCAACTGCTAGGAGAAAATGCAAATTTCTGGGAGGGAGTTGGGCTACCTAGCTAAGATAATTGCACAATTTCTGGGCAGAGCGTCTGTGTGCTGCCTGCTTCCTAGGATTGTGAAATTCCTAGGCTGAGCAACCCTGCTGGGAAGAATTACACAATTTTCTTAGTGAAGCTTGACCGATAGATTTGCGCAATTCTGGAGCCCAATAGTCTGCCAGACAGAATTGCGCAATTTCTGGAGGGAAGGCTGGTTGCCCTCTAGAATTGTGTAATTTCTTGAGGGAGATACTCAACCTACAGTTGGACCAAATCCGGAAGAAAAATCTGTGAGGGGAATGCAACAAGCTCTTATGGACAGGCTATCATTCTGCAAGAAAATTACTCAAGCTTGTGTACTTAACGAAGCAAGACATGTTGCTGTGAAATGTTTGTAGGAAGCCTCCAAAACGAAGTTAAGGAAAAATTTTGGAGGGTGGTTGTAGCTGCTACAACACTTGGTGACACATTGGTAGAACTCCAGCTCTCTGAATGGACCTTGTTCATGAAAAGCAAGTCTAACACCTTTGGAAGTATTGTTCAGTTCTCAATTCATCTTGGTTTCACACTAGCTCGATTGTAAGATGTAGCATCTGCCAAGATCTTGATCGATTGACACACATTCCAAGCTAAGGAAACACATTTGTTTCGATTGGGGCTGAGGTGTATGTTGGTGCACTAGCAGTATAGTCATTAGATTTTTAGTTTCATCTCTGGTGTTACTCTGTTGCCAGTAGACCTGGACAGTACCCTCGCATAGTCACATAGGAACACAAGCATGGCTCTGCTACTAGCGAGCCTGGTCAATACCCTGACGGAGTTACTTGCATCACATCTTTGTGTAGGAAGCATTTCTCTTCTTTCGCCTTATTCATTTTTCATTTTTTAAAATTTTCACTTTTAACTTTTTGTTCTTTCATTTTTTCATTTTCACAACTGTGAATAACACTTATTCATTTGAGAGGCAGAAAAGGGATCCTGACTTATTGAGAGCAGAAAAGGTTGTTATTGTAGAAAAGTAGTTTATTGGACCTCTAACGTGCCTATTAAGGTTTTCCCCCTCACCTTACTCTACTTAACTGAGCTGATAAGGGTTAAGCCAAAACAACCGACTAGAGTAGGTGACACTAGTTAGCGTGCAAACATTGTGTTTTCCCCAAGGTTCACTTTGAACAATACATATTTTCCATCGACATATCATGGATTAAAAGTAACAAGTTCTTCATATAGAGGTTTTTATCACAAATAACCAATTAGTGATAGTTGTACAAGGCCTCTTGTATTTTACCTAGCTTGTTTCAAGAGTCATACATGGTTTCATGTGAAACTAACCTATGAACAAAACAAGAAAACAAACAACAAAGAAAAGTAGAAGCATAAGCAAAAGTGAAAGAAAAGTGAGTAATCAAACAAGCAAGCAAGCAAACAGAAAAACAAAACAAGCAAAGAAGCATGCAAGCAAACCAACTGAAAGCAAACACTACTCCTACTCCTAAGCTAATGGTGCATGGGTCTGATCACGCGAAGTGATATTTCCAATGTAGCCACCAGTGCATTGGTTGACCCATGTTGGTGAAGGCTTGGTCTGCGAGCAACCTGGTTGTGCGGACCAACAAGAAAGAAAGATATAACAATGAAGACAAACACACTTCATGTTTACAAGTGCCCACAGGCATAAGTGAGTGCAAGTACATGACAAGCAATCCATTGAATTATCATGGTGTTGTGCGACACTGTGTGCAACTCTAAAGCATACACACATTCTTGACTATGACATGCAATAAAAAGAAAAGAAACAAAGACAACTTGCGTCGTGCATGCGTGCTTGCAATGTAAGATTCCTCTAATGCATGAGAAATAGGATCGTGCAGTTTGAGTGGAGGAAGCATGATCTGTGTGTGAGCTTGATCTTAAATGCATACAGATGAGTGATGAGGAGCCTCAGGTGATTGAACAATTTCCTGACCGGAAGTGAAACCGACCTCAGGATAGTGAGGGCTTGACATAACCATCAGCTCGGGCTAAATTGCCTCGACAGTTTGGGGTATTTCAACTTCATCGTCAGATTGATCATCATAAATTGGTGGCTTCGAAAAATCAACTACGATAGAATCATGATCGTGATCGGATATGGGAGTAAATGGATCACAATAACCACGATCAGAAAAATCGATGATTTCATCGACATCCTCATGATCTGATGACTCAAACAGAGGGGTAGATGAGAAGTGTACAAATCCATCCTCTGCGTTTCCAGTAAAGGCAAATGAAAGATCAAGTGGATTTTCAAAGAATGACTTATCCTCTCCATTGTCGGATGATGGACTGACATCCGGTGTGTCCTGCGAGTGGTCAACAATGGGTGCATCTGTGGATGAAGATACACATGTGAAATCATGGATGGAAGGTTCACTAAAAATATCAAGAAAGAACGGAGGAGGCTCGGACAAAAGGGAGTCATCCTTTATTGAGTGTTGATGCTCAAGTTCCCATTCATACTTTCCATGAATGATAGTGCATGCTGGTTGTGCAACACCAACTCCGTCAGTTTTTTGTTCCTCGTTCACAACAAGTGTAGAGTCCGGAATGGAAGAACACAACACAGTATCATCTGGAGGATTAGCCGAGTATGAAGACAGAGGTTGTGGTACAAAACGCATATGACAAATCGATGGAATCACAACCAAATCTACGCAAATATTAAGCGAAGTGATGTTGGGAGAATGTGACAGTTGAACAGATGTGCGAGCATGATCTCTTGCATCACTCTGCAGTGGTTGCGCTGTTTGATGAGGGGACGGTGGACAGTCACTTGTGATAGTGACCCTATCTGTCTGTGATTGTGCATATCCATCATTGAAGAATATTGAGCGAGGCTTGATTTCAAACTCCTTCTTGGGATGAAAAAAATTCTTAACTCAATACTTGAACTGGTCCCAAAGATAGAAAATTTTCATCTGGCACTTCGGAGCTTGAAACTGCAAATCACGGAAGTGTTGCCAAAAATCCATAAGCGATCCATGTAGAGCCTTCCATGCACCTTCTTTGTCTCGATCAATTTTTGGTGTAGGAGTTCCAGCAGTGGGTCATAAGGTAATGCCTTGACCACGATTTCGCACATAGGTAGTAAGACAAAGAAGGTGCATGAATGGTTCTAACACATGGAGAGTTGGGTGAGTGCGCCCCTTGGAAACCTATGGTAGCACATGGTTTGGAAGGGAACACACAAGCAAAGATGCATTACAAACTAGAAAGCAAGTTAGCTAACAATCCAAAGTGATGGTTAAATCAGTCAACACATTTCAGTAAGATTCATACATACTTATACAAAATAGTGCATACATGAATACGTAAGAAAATATATACATATACCATTTAGAGTAAACAAGATAGCCGGAATACAATATGACATATGCATGAAACATGTTGGCTCTGTTATATTAAGAAGTGTAAGTTCCAGTCATACAATACATTCATGTCCAACCACTAGTTCCGACAACGGAACATTACAACCAAAACCACCTGCTTCTCCAAAGAGATGTACTAGCTCTGTGCAATGGAGAAGCCAAGGCTTGTTACGATACTGTCCAAGCTCTCTCTAAGATAGTCTTATCGGAAGCTTGGCTGACCAAAAGCCTATATAATGAGTTATGATGTGTTATTTATAGCAAAGGGTGGGGTGATCCTTGACATTCCCCTTTGAGACCGTTCATCTACTCTCATGACTCTTCAGCTACTCTATCACTGTTACATTCAACTATCGACACTTGAACTTCCACTTGACAAGATGTTACATTACAATGCAAATGTGCCCATGTGAGACAAAATGACTTGAGCAAGCCATGCAAGGCATCACTAACACTCAGACTGTTGTGGTGAGACCAACTCTTTGACATGCTTATGATGGTCAAAGGTGATGAGTTGATGCCAAGCTTAGTTGTCTGTATTGCCGCCCCCATTTCAAACTGGGGTCCAATGTGGCGGTACTTTTGAATATAGAAGATAATCAGGCTCCACACCCAACAAAGTGTGAATGCATGAGGAGATGAGTGCAAACAAGAGTGAATGATCATCCATGCAAACAACAAGTGCAGGATTCAGGAAACAGGAAATCATGCAAGTGTGTGAAGCAAGTCGCCTCGACAACGACCATCCTTGCAAAAGAGTTCCATGCATGCGAAAGTAGTGAGATGCAAATGAAAACTGAAACAATACTAGTACAAGCTAGTATGCATGTAAACGACAAGAAGCGCTCACTGAAACTGAGCAGACAACTCTCACACAAAGTGAAACAGAAAAAGTGACAGAAATGCAGCGCAAGTCATGAACAACGAGCTTACCCCAAGACAATTGAGTTGAATATGCCGACGACTCCTAGATGCAATGTGGGATACCAGAGCTGCAATGTCAATGCGAGGAATGAGCTCTGCAACTTCCAATTGATGAGTTTTGATAAGATTAATGTTGTGACGCGCATGCCACAAATCTAGGAAAAATGACACTTGACAGGAAGTTTCTGAGGTGATCCTTGCATGTAACCTCCAACTGCTAAAAATAGATCCCAGAATCAAGGGATGCCTTTTCATGTTACCTTGGGAGGAGCAGCCCATGCATGCAAATAATTTGTGCTTGGTCCCGAAGGGAACCGATTAACTCAACTGCACATGCAAGGGCCGCTCAACTATTGGAAGAAATGTGCATTTCTGGGAGGGAGTTGGGTTGGCTGCCCAACAGATTTGCACAATTTCTGGGTAGAGAAGCTGAATGCTGCCCAAGATTGTGCAATTCCTGGGCTAAGTAACCTTGCTGGGAAGAATTGTGTAATTTTCTCAGTGAAGCTTGACTAGCAAATTTGCGCAATTCTCGAGCCTAGCAGGCTGCCATAAATAATTGCGAATTCCTGGACTGAGCAACCTTGCTGGGAAGAATTGTGTAATTTTCTCATTGAATATTGACTAATAGATTTGCGCAATTCTCGAGCCCAACAGTCTGCCAGACATAATTGCGTAATTTCTGGAGGGAAGGCTAGTTTCCCTCTAGAATTGTGCAATTTCTTGAGGGAGCTAATCAACTTGCAGCTGGACCAAGTCCGGAAGAACAACCTGTGAGGCGAATGCAACAAGCTCTAATGGATGGGCAATCATTCTGCAAGAAAATCATTGAAGCTTTTGTACTTGATGAAGTAAGACATGCTGCTATTAAAGATTGGTAGGGAGGCTCAAAAACGAAACTAAGGAAAAATTTTGGAGGGTGGTTGTAGCAGCTACAACACTTGGCGACACTCTGGTAGAACTCTAACTCTCTGAATGGGTCTTGTTCGTGAAAATCAAGTCTAACACCTCTAGAAGTATTGTTCAGTTCTGAGTTCATCTTGGTTTCACACTAGCTCGATTGTAAGATGTAGCATTTTCCAAGCTCTTGGTCGATTGACACACATTCCAAGCCAAGGCAACACAATTGCTTCGATTGGGGCCGAGGGGTATGTTGGTGCATAAGTAGTATAGTCGTCAGAGTCTTAGTTTCTTCTCTGGTGCTACTCTGCTGCTAGTAGGCCTAGACAATACCCCTTCAGAGTCACATAGGAACAAAAGCATGACTCCGTTGCCAGCGAGCCTGGTTAGTACCTCAACGGAGTTACTTGCATCACCTCTCTGTGTAGGAAGCCTTTCTCTTCTTTCGCCTTATTCATTTTTCATTTTTTGAAATGTTCACTTTTCATTTTTTTCGTTTTCACAACTGTGCATAACACTTATTCATTTGAGAGGTGGAAGGGGGATTCTGACTTATTGAGAGCATAAGAGGTTATTCCTGCAGAGAAGTAGTTTATTGTACCTCTGATGTTCTTGTTAAGGTTTCCCGTCACCTTACTCTACTTGACTGAGCTGACAAGGGTTAACCCAAAACAACCGACTAGAGTAAGTGACACTAGTTAGCGTGCAAGCGTTGTGTTTTCTCCAAGGTTCACTTCAAACAATACATATTTTCCATCGACATATCATGGACTAAAAATAACAAGTTCTTCATATAGAGGCAAGATGACAGATAACCAAGTAGTGATAGTTGTACAAGGCCTCTTGTACTTTACCCAACTTGTTTCAAGAGTCATACATGGTTTCATGTGAAACTAACCTACGAACAAAACAACAAAACAAACAACAAAGAAAAACAGAAGCAAAAGCAAAAGTGAAAGCAAAGTGAGTAAGAAAACAAGCATGCAAACATACAAACAAACAAAACAAGTAAGCAAAGAAGCATGCAAGCAAACCAACTGAAAGCAAACACTACTCCTACTCCTAAGCTAATGGCGCATGGGCTTGATCACGTGAAGTGATATTTCCAATCACTACAACAAAATAGGCAATTTACGCCAGATTTAGCACCAGATTTTAGTGTATTTATTTCTCCATTGGAATGAGCAGCATGATGCTAAATCTGGGTCTATTGTACAGTTTTTAAACTGTCTTTGTTTGTACCAAATTTTGCATCTTTTTTTACGCAAAATTTTGCATCATTTTTTTCATCATATTTTGTACCAAGATTTGCATTTGGTTTTACAACAGGTTTTGCTTCTAATTTTGTGCCATTTTTTGCATCATTTTTTGCTTATTGTTTTGTGTCATTCTTTGCTTCTAGTTTTGTGTCATAATTTGCATCGAGCTTTACACCATCTTTTGCATCCAATTTAGTGCTTTTTTTGCATCCATTTTGTGCCAGTTTTTGCTTCTAGTCTTATGCCATTTTTTGCTTCTAATTTTGTACTTATTTTTACATCTATTTTTCCACCAGTTTTTCTGCATTTTTTTACACCATTTTTTGCATCTAATTTTGCACCATATGTTGAATCTGAGTTAGTGCCAAATTTTACATCCATTTTTGTACCATTCTTTTCATCCACTTTTTCGTTTCATTTGTCTCATTTTTTTTTAATCCAATTTTGCACCTAATTTTGCATCATTTGTTGCATCTAATTTAGCATCACTTTTAACACCATTTCTTGCATCCTTTAGAGCATCTAAATTTTCATCCTATGTTGAACCATTTGTTACGTCCACCTTCGAATCCCATTTTGTGTCTAATGTTAAGTTCAATTTTGAGCCATTTTTTCGTCTATTTTTGCATTTTTTTTTCTCCAAGTTTTGAATCATTTGTTGCACCTCATTTTGCATCCAAATTTGAGCCATTTTTATGCCCATTTTTGCACCATTTTTTCTACTTTTGTGTCCAAATTTCCCCATTTTTTTATGTCCAATTTTGCATCATTTTTGGTGTCTAATTTTTTATCCTTTTTGGAATTCAAATTTGCATCTTTTTTTCTTCCACATTTTGTGTCCACATTTGCATCTCATTTTGCACCTAGATTTTAGTTTGAATGTTCATCTAATTATGCATCATTTTTGGCATCCTTAGTTTCACCATTTTTTAGTCCCATTTGCATCTTGTTTTGTGTCTTTTATTACATCCTTTTTGCATCCTAATTTTGAACCATTCTTTGCATCTTCATTTTGGTGTCCATTTTTTCATCATTGTTTGCGCCCAATTTGGTATCTTTTTGTATGCCCTATTTTGTTCCATTCTTTCTGTCTAGTTTTTCACCCTTTTTAAATTCTACTTTAAAACCCTTTTTGTGTCATTGTTTGCATCTTTTTTGGATGGCTAGTTTAACATTCAATTCTACTCCCAATTTTACATCCATGGTTACATCCACTTTTGGCTTCTTGTTTAGAGTTTTACTTTTATTTCTATTTATGACCCCCTTTATGGGTTCATTTTACTCATTTCAATTACATAGTGAAATATATTAAAGTTTCTAAATATCATTTTGTTGTATGATTTAATGCACGATTAGATGAACATAGAACCCTCTTAGTTTATCCAAGAAACCTAGGACAGACTAATTAGGAGAAAGGTTGTTCTAAGGCTCGGGATTCTTAGTAGATCAATATGTAGAGCATGGATTAAGAAAAAGAGAATGAATTCATGTGAGTCCTCTCATGTAGGTCTTGTTGGAGTTTTTAGTGTAGCTAGGAATCACTCCTAGCTAGCTCCAAATTGTGGCCCTACACATAAGAGAGAGAACAAAGAAACCATCACAACATAATATCTTGATAATTGAAACTATCATAAACATATAAATATTGCTGAATAAATAAATATAAACTAAAATCCCATACATTCATTAGTTAAATAGGATAAGTAAAGAATGAATAGTAACATATGAAAGGAAAAACAACTGATCTATATTAATAAAGGAGTTGGAGGAAAGTTACAACAATCAATGCAACAACACCCCCCCAACTCCTAGATCCAAAACTCTACCTCTCAAGATAGATCCCAATACACGAATTCACATCCTTTTCTCAATGGCCAAGCCTCCAATATATAGGAAAGTGAAGGCTATGAAGATTTCCCAAATTCCTCATTAGTTCAATTTTGGGAAAAGATTTTGGGTGAATAATGTTTCCTCATATAAAAATGGCATTTTCCACTTTTTAGATGCTTTTGTGCTTAGGAAAAAGCTTCCCCATGCTTTATGGCTCTTTTCCAGTTTTGTATGATTTTATTTTTTAGGAAAAATCTAAAGATGAGGATAAAGATCAGATTCCACCATATGAGTTTCGGAAAGTGACCAAGAGTGTCAAATTCTAGTTAAATAGAGGTTTTTTCCCGGAATTTTCATTGTAAAATGTTGACATTGAATTTCCATGTCATAATATGTAAGACAATCAAAATTCTTTAAAATTTAAAACATATACAGGTGTGACTAGGCACTGGATTTTTTTTTTAATAATATAACTTACCTAATTTAACTATGAATGGTGCCCAAGTGACCCCAAACTATATTAAATATTAAAAATAAAACTAATATCTTAATCTATAAAAGTTAGAATATCGAGAATATTTTTAATGAAGGGTAAATCATGACATGCTAAATAAAAAAATTTAAATATAAAATCCTAAATCTTAAATTTAATTTAAATTTTAAATTTACTTTCTTAATTAAATGTTTATTAAATCTTGTATTGATAAATTAATTTAAATATAAAATATAGATATATAGTTATTTTGATAAAAGTGCATTTATTTGAGTAAGTGTAATTAAAATTTAAAAATTTTCCTTTTAAATTTAAATTTTATTAAATCTGTGTGTTAATAAATTAATTTCAATATAAAATACATGTAGACAGTTATTTTTTTATAAAAATAACGTTTATTTGGGTAATTTAAGTTTCCTTTAAATTTTGAATTTGATTTTTTTTTTTAATATTGTGTTAATATGTTAATTTAAATATAAAATACATATACAGTTATTTGATAAATGTGACATTTATTTGGGTAATTTTGGTAAAAGAATAATAAAAATAATATATTAAAAATTTGTCTACATGGCATTATTTTATTAGTTTCTTAATTTTTTCTTAGGTGGTTATTTTTGAGTTGAAAATTCCTCTAATGTGAGACTTTCGTTAACAAAAGTTAGATGAAGGGGACAACTTGTTATAGACTAGGATAACGTGGTCCTCATGGTACATAACTTGTACTATAGTCTTATATAGTTTAGGAGAAATGGGTATTTTGACCAACAACATAGTATTCTCCAAGATGACGAGGAGGTATTTTCATGTATAACAAATTTAAGAAGATACCACAATTCAAATTGATAACTTAGTATTTGTAAACAAATTGAAGGGTAATTGACAACATTCATAAAAAAATATAGTAGTATCCTCATATATAACAATTGTTCATCAAAAAATCATTGACAATTTTCAATATACATATATTACTACTAAATCAACACTTATCGCAGATATAATTATTCCAAGGTAAATTCACAACCTTACATCCAAAAATAGTAATATCATCATACATAATCATTCTCCATCAAAAAGCATTGGCAGGTTTCAACACATATATAAAGTAACAAGATAATACCAATAATATTCTCATCATCTTTAATCAAATCAACTAAGATTCAAATGTGTGATTATCATATCAAAATCTTTCGTGAACACCATTATTCTAAGGTAAATTCACAACATCAATCAAAAGATAGTAATATCATCATACACAATAATTCTCCATCAAAATAATGCTGATAATTTTCAATATATACAATAACAAGATACAAATGATAATATCATCAAAGAGATATAGAACAGTCGGTGAAGGAGCACGCTGTTAAGCTGCTTCGTAAGCAAAGATCACTAGTTCTAGTCTCGCCGATACCAAAAATCCAGCATGGTTTCTGCTGGTGCAGCTCAGGCCGGGTGCGATCCCCAGGTGACTTTGACGACTTAGATGCCCCTGAGTCGTGGCCTCTCAGCCACAGGGTAAGTATGATTTTCAGGATTCAAATTGTAAACAATTTTCAACATATTCATAAGGTAACAAGATAGTACCGATAGTATCATCATCCTTATTCAAATCAACTAAAATTCAAATGTATGATTACCATATTAAGATATCCCAACTAAATATAAAATATAACGCATGGCTAGCTAGCACCATGAAAATCATAGTCAAGCTCATCCTCATGATCTTTTCCATGATCATCATCCTAACCATCTTGATAATATCATCCACAAAGTCATCACCAACGTCATCGTCATCCTCATCATCATCATCTCTGATATATGATGTAATCTAAACATAGTCTATATCATCATCTTCGTGGTCATTACCTGTAGCATTCTGAGAAAAAAAATAAATAAAAATAAATAAAAATAAATAAATTCAATATTACATGTTAGTACTAATTCTATAGCAAAATACATATTTTTATTACAATGCTAACAATAAAATGAGGTAGGACATAATAACATTTAAGAGTACTGAAAATAAAATGAAAATATGGTTTAAGATATATTGGAGATCCAACTAAGATTACACTTGTAATTCACAATAAGTAGTAGAAACATTTTTTAATTCATTTGAAGTAGGTACCCATTTGTTCTTCATATTATATTGTGAATGTTTCTTATGATTTCCATGAAGAATTGGTAAATTAATATTTACTGAAAGCCTTATTTCAATTTACAATTGTAATTCAAATTAGAAATAGAAGAAATTTTAACAAAAAAAAGAATGTCACAGGAAAAATTAAATTGTTTTTAATGAAAAATAAGTCGCATACAATAGGAATGTTACATGAAATATTGAGTTGTTTTTAATGCATATACTTTTCTCTATAATAAAATGGATCCTAATGTTCATTCAAGAACAAATGCTCACAAATAATTACCTCATTTTATCCATTATCACACTTAATCCATTATACCTAGTGACGACAATGATTCCATTCAAATTGCTTTGAACTCCCTAAATATAATGTAAAAGAGAAAACTCTACGACCGCAACCCCCTCCCTTTCCTCGTCCACTGTTAGAGACAATGTACTTGGATTTATTACCAAAGTAGCCACCCCTCCCTTGCATCGTGTCCACCATTAGAGGCATTGAACGTGGAATTAAGAGTATTCATGTTTTCTTTGCTCTAATTAATCTCCAAGGAATCAAAACTTGATCAATATATCAAGGACTCCATCAAGGAATAGATATATCATAAGAGAAGCTCAATAGGCTTTGCCAAAAGAGTGTGAAATAACACTTATCTCTGTTTTATGAAATAACTCCAATGAGTGGAACGAATGGTGGGAAACACTTACCAAGGAAAGGAATATTTTTGGTCCATCCTTATTTCTATTATTATTTTTGCTTCTTAGAATGGAGGGAAGTGTTTAAAAAAAAATCTAAAAAATATTTTAAATTAAAAAAATAAAAAAATAAATAAATTAAGCTTAAGTTTAGTTTTTTTTTTTTTTTTTTTTTTTTTTTTTTTTTAAACAAAAATTATATTTTGTTTTTATAAAAATGGATTTTAAACATCCATTCATGCTAAATTTGTGATTTTATGATATAAGTTTAAATTATATATAAAAAAAAGTAACTTAATGCCATGCGTGGTATCGCTGAGATGGGTATTATACATCTATTCCTTGTTAAGTTATATAATGTGCATGGGTTTTCATAAAGCAATAAAATTAATTATGCTCTTTATTATATCTTGAGATGTTCAACTTGCACCTAATAAAACAATAAAGTTAAAATAGCTTTTCCTTTGTCCTTTATAGATTTTCTCCCCACTAATCCTTGTCTTAATAGATTAATTGCCTTATGATGGCCTTGAGTGGTCACTCCCATTAGTTGCATGCTTTTTAGTTTTACGTTAGGGACATTTCTTAGGATTGATAACATGTTATTTAATTTATGAAAATGTGTTATTGTCCATATTATTGTTAAACATTAATATGGTTTTGAACATGGTTTAGCAAAAAGTTCCCAAAATGTTTATAGATTGTAATTTATAATGGAATGATTCATTGCTTGTCGAAATTGTTTTGGATATTTTTTTAAGATTCTTTGACTAATGAAATTGTTATGGATATTTTTTTTTAGTATATTAACTTGTATGTGATAAAGTCAAAAGTCACCTCTTTTTTATATTTTCATTGGTTAATTTCCCTTAAGGCTATCAAGTTCACCATTCAATCCTAAGTTAAGGAAATATAGGAGTCATGAAGTGGCATTGTCCAAGAACTTAAATCTTGAAACATGTTCTTTTTAGTCACATTATACTTCCTTTTTGTGTAAATTCTCCATGAAAATAGCCTCATGGAACATGAGGGGCCTCAATAGTAAAGGAAAACAAAGACTCCTACAAGAAAAATGGTACACAAAGCACCCATCAATAATGTTGATATAAGAAATAAAAATATTAAGTGAGGTTCTACCTCATATAATGAGCAAATGGGGGAGGAATTTCCAAGTAGTAGTGACTGATGATTAGATATACTTGGGTGGAATGGCTATTATTTGGAATGATCAGGACATCAAGGTTACCAATATGTTTACCTCTTTTTGCATTATGACAATATAATTTTAGTTAATTGACATTGAGGACTACTACCATGTATACAATGTCTATGACTCTAATATCTCAAATGGAAAACCTCTATTTCTCAATTCTATTTCCAACACAAGTAATTTATACTCCCCATGTCCATGGATTGTTGGGAGTGACTTCAATATTATCAAGTGTCTCGAGGAAAAGAAAGGATGAGTCACAATTTTTACCAAGAGATTTCATAAGATATACCATCAAAGCCCTAAAGTAGTATCCATTAAATTTCTCAAGCAACGAGTCTCCAACCCACACATGTGGATCAATGAGATGTAATACACGTGTGTGTGGTGACTAACTTAATACATTGTTCTAATAAATCCACAAACTTAAGTATTTCACTCCATCACATAAATTGACTATAGTGTGACATAAGTAAACCCAAGAGTAGACATGAAACCCTTAAGAAAGAAAAATTCCCTACATCCTCAATTAGGTGCTTAAATAATGAAGTGAAAATGAAAGGGGAAAAGAGGACTTCATGATTTAACCATCATAAACATGTGATCAAGTGTGACTAGGAGTGTATATATTCATATGGTTTCCAAAGAGGGTGTGAATACATGAGTTACCATTCATTGGGCCTTATTTTTTATTTTTCTTATATATAGGACTTAGGGAATAAGGTTTTCATAAGTTTGGAACAAATCATAGATATAAAATTTACATGAATTTTCACTTCAACCTTAGAGTTTAGACTCAGATAAATCATTATAGTGTATCTTTAATGATTTTGGCTTTCACTTTTTGATTTTCTTTCATCACAAATGACAAAAGGGGAAATATTTTGCCACAAATCTATGAATGCTTAATCATAAAGGCGTCATGCGATGAAAAATAATAATGATGTTATTCTCTATTAAAATGATGGGTATTCTTGAGAAAAGCTTATGCTTGTGGATGTCTCCTCCCTCGAGAGGGAGTGAGGGTGGACACCATATTATCCATGTGTCATGTACCATGGCCAAGACTAAAAATTGTAAGCCTACTAAAGACACCAGTAGGGAGAATGGTAGATTAGATAAACATCTGGGACCAATATTCTTTGAGAAATTGTACTTTGACTAGGATTAACTGCCATAAGTCAAGTACATTAATCCAAGATAAGAATAGTCATGAGGATCGAAATTTCCTGGTGTCAATATTATGACAGTGGATTAGGAAATTATCATGCGAGGACATGCCTGATGAACATCCTAGTGGGGTAAGTGTCTAAAGAGGAAGTGGTGTCCAAATTTATGCCTCCCAACATTGTGCTATAATCTAATGGAGAGATAGAACTTGTTAGTCAAGACCTTTCTATTTTGACAATGTTGGCTATGATGATGTAAATCATCGTTGATGCTTATCAATCCAGATCCCTTCTTATATGAATATTTCAATTTGAGAGTACATTTTTGTCTCATTATGAGTACTTCCCTAGTTTAGAGGGAGGTGTCATCATCTTCATTATCATCATCATCACCAATCAATGTCATAATTGTATTATTGTCATAATCACCATTCACGTCGTCGTCATCATCATCATCATGATAATGGACATTGTCGTCAATTGTTCATAATTATAGATATCATAAGAAATATCATCAAACCAAAAAATCTTACGAGTGCTCAAAAAGGGTTGTTAGGACACATGATATATGCAAGAGAAATATCAACTTTATTTTTTAGAGATGATCGATGATCATCATTATCACTACCATTATCATCGTCATTATAATTTTCATCATCCCCATCATCATAATTAATGTAATTTCTATCATCATTGTTGTCGACTTTGTCATGAACATCATAATCATCATTCATGCCATTACTGTTGTTGATGATGACCAAAATGAAAATAATGATAATGATGATAAAATGATGATGACCTGGAAGATGACTCCAAAGATAATGATTATGATTATGACCATGACAACACTTAAAAATTGGGAAGATTGTACAAGGTCATTAGCATCGCCATCATCATTGTCATTGTAACCCCCATTGTCTTTATCATCATTTTGGTTATCATAATAATCAAAATTCATGTCATCAACATCATCTTCATTATCATCATCATCATAATTATTGACATTGTCATCAGTTGTGCATACTTTTCAACGTCATAAGAAATATCATCAATGCAAAAAATATGATGAGTGTTGTAAAAGAGATGCAAAACTCAAAAACAAAAAATGGGGGCAAAGATAGACGTAAAATTGGTTGAAGAGTTGACACAACATAAGTAGATGCAAAACAAGACAGAAAAATTGACACAAAAGTGGATGAAAAAGTAGCTATAATAATAGATGCAAACTTGGACACAAAATAGGATGAAAACATGGATAAAAAAGTGGAAGAAAACATGAGTGTAATAGTAGGCATAAAACTTAGCATGAATTGCTGTGAAATAAATGTGGATACAACAATGAACACACAAGAAGACACAAACTTGGATGCAAAAAGAAGGCAACTTGAATTCAAAAACGGGTGTAAACATGGACCAAACATGGGTGCAATAGTGGAAACAAAATTAGACGCAAAATTGGACGTATCAAAAGTGGATGTAAAAGTAGATGCAAAATGGGATGAAAAAAACATAAAAAATATTTGATGCAAACTTGAACACAAAAGAAGATGAAAATGTGGATGCAAAATTGGAAAAAAAATGTGGGTTTCAACAATAGGCACAAGATATGGCACAGATTGTGGCACAACAAAAGTGGACGAGAAAGTGGAGGTAATAAAAAACACACAAAAAAAGATGCAAACTTGGATGCAAGACAAGATGAAATAAGGGATGCAAACATGAGTGCAACACGAGAAACAAAATTGGATGAGAAATATGGATGCAGTGGAAGTAAACGCAAAAGAAGATACAGAATGAGATGCAAAACCCAACACAAAAGTGGATGCAAAAATAGATGCAATATTTTGATGCAAAAGTGGATGTGAAGATGGATGCAAAATTGGAAGCAAATGTGGGTACATGACCGTTATGAAGCGTTATGAACATGACCGAGCGGGGGCCAGTAATAGCTTTTTATGCTAGGGTTAGGCCTGCAAACCCTAAGATTTATTCAATTGAGTTCTGTCGAGCATCGGAAGGTGAGCACATCTTTTTGCTTTGATAATTGTAAAGAACGTCGACAACTGCATAGAATCAGCCAGTCATACCCCATGGTCGAGGAGGGTCAGAACAACGGTCTTCGCAATTTTTCTCGCGCTGCATCTCTGTCGAGTATCGGAAGGTGAGCACATCTTTTTGCTTTGATAATTGTAAAGAACGTCGACAACTGCATAGAATCAGCCAGTCATACCCCATGGTCGAGGAGGGTCAGAACAACGGTCTTCGCAAGTTTTCTCGCGCTGCATCTCTTTATGACCGAAAATTTTAAATTATCGTTCAATTAATATTCTGTTTCTTCACTATCCCTATCACAACCTTTAGAAAGCCGGCACATTCCAAATACCTCAATCAGGGTAAGGTTTAGAAAGGCTAAACCTTCGATGTGCAAATGAACCCTGTAACAGGGTATATACGCTCCGATAACGACTAGGGTGCACACTTAGATAACCTTCCGCTTTTCAAAATCAACTCTGCAACAGGTTCAAACCTCTCCAATAACCACCAGGGTACAACCTTAACTTCTCTTGCCAAATACTTCAATCAACCCAGCAACAGGGTCGAATCTCTTTACCGGTATACACCCTGAAATAAGCCTTCACATTCGAAGTACTTCGAAATCTTGGAATATCAACCCTGCAACAGGGTTGAAACTCTTCCAATAACCACCAGGGAATAACCGACAGTTTAAGGGCTCCAGTTTGAATATTAAACCTGCAATCCCTAACTGACAGAGGTTAAGGGCTTTAGTTTGAATATTGAACCTGCAACAAGGTTGCAACTCTACATTAACTACCAGGGAAACCGGGAAAATATAAGCTGAAATATTCCGATTACTTCTAGAACCAATAAGAATTTTAGTCCAGTTATGCATTCATTATTAGTGCCACCCATGAGAATTTCAGTCCAGTTATGCATTCATTATTAGTGCCACCACAGCTTCTGCATTCATTATTAGTGCCACCACAACTTCCTGTGTGTTAGTCAAAACTCACACAATCTTTGTTTTTTGCAATTCAATTTTTTTCTGATTCAATTGATGATGAGTTGACCGAGTCTTCCAACAATCCTCGATTCAGTTTTTTTCTGATTCAAATTGATGATGAGCTGACCCAATCTTTCGACAATCCTCTTTCTCCTAACTTTCTCTGATGTCTTTGAATGCATCACATTCCAAAATGAAATGTTTTTTTGATTCCACAGTCCCAGATGTGCAAAATGTACTGATGTGCAAAATGTACTCCCAAGCTTCTTTAGGCCTTTTCCACTATCCTGTCCTGTTTCACACCGAAGTTGTGAGTTGTAAGTTGGTACCAGAAAATGCGAGCTCCAATGAACTGAAGTTGTTGTGAGTTGGTCCCAGAGTTGGTCCCACGAAACGCTAGCTCCAATGAACTCTGTTTCATTTCTAGCTTCACACTGAAGTTGTTGTGAGTTGTTGTTGTGAGTTGGTCCCACGAAATGCTAGCTCCAATGAACTCTTTCACATTGAAGTTGATGTGAGTTGCTAGTTCCAATGAGAGTTGGAGCTCCAATGAACTCTTTCACATTGAAGTTGAAGTGAGTTGCTAGTTCCAATGAGAGTTGCTAGCTCCAATGAATTCTGTTTCACACCGAAGTTGATGTGAGTTGGTCCCACTAAATGCTAGCTCCAATGAACTTTGTTTATGCTAGCTCCAATGAATTTTGTTTCATTTCTAGCTTCACACTGAAGTTGAAGTTGATGTGAGTTGGTCCCACGAAATGCTAGCTCAAATGAACTCTCTTTCACGCTGAAGTTGATGTGAGTCGGTCCCATGAAATGCTAGCTCCAATGAACTCCCACGAAATGCTAGCTCCATTGAACTCAAGTTGATGTGAGTTGGTCCCATGAAATGCTAGCTCCAATGAACTCTAGTTGTGAGTTGGTCCCACGAAATGCTAGCTCCAATGAACTCTCTTTCACACTCAAGTTGATGTGAGCAATGAACTTTGTTTCATTTCTAGCTCGTATGAACTGAAGTTGATGTGAGTTGGTGAGTTGGTCCCACAGCGAAGTTGATGTGTGTTGGTGAGTTGGTCCCACGAAATGCTAGCTCTAATGAACTCTCTTTCACACCGAAGTTGATGTGAGTTGGTCCCACATCGAAGTTGATGTGTGTTGGTGAGTTGGTCCCACGAAGTGCTAGCTCCAATGAACTCTCTTTCAGTTGATCCCACGAAATGCTAGCTCCAATGAACTCTCTTTCACACAGAAGTTGATGTGAATTGGTCTAGCTCCAATGAAGTTGATGTGAATTGGTCTAGCTCCAATGAACTCAGTTTCACACCTAAGTACCTAAGTTGATGTGAGTTGATGAGTTGTGAATTGGTCTAGCTCCAATGAAGTTGATGTGAATTGGTCTAGCTCCAATGAACTCAGTTTCACACCTAAGTTGATGTGAGTTGGTGAGTTGGTCCCACGAGAGTGAGTTGGTGAGTTGGTCCCACGAAATGCTAGCCTCCAATGAACTCTGATGTGAGTGAGTTGGTGAGTTGGTCCCACGAAATGCTAGCCTCCAATGAACTCTCTTTCACACCGAAGTTGATGTGACTTGGTGAGTTTGTCCCACAAAATGCTAGCTCTAATGAATTCTCTTTCACACTGAAGTTGATGTGAGTTGGCGAGTTTGTCCCACTAAATGCTAGCTCCAATGAACTCCCTTTCACACAGAAGTTGAGAGTTGGTGAGTTTGTCCCACAAAATGCGAGTTGGTGAGTTTGTCCCACAAAATGCTAGCTCCAATGAACTCTGAGTTGGTGAGTTTGTCCCACGAAATGTTAGCTCCAATGAACTCTCTTTCACACAGAGGTTGAGAGTTGGTGAGTTTGTCCCACGAAATGCTAGCTCCAATGAACTCTCTCCAATGAACTCTCTTTCACACAGAAGTTGATGAGAGTTGGTGAGTTGTTGGTGAGTTTGTCCCACGAAATGTTAGCTCCAATAAACTCTCTTTCACATAGAAATTGATGTGAATTGGTTGTTGATCCTTAATTAAGCAATAAGAACTTTAGTCCTCCACAAAATACTAGCCCCAATAAACTTTTTTTTGAAAGTTGAATTTCTCAGTGTCTTTTTTTACTAGCTCCAATAAACTTTTTTTGAAAATTGAATTCTTCAATGTTTCTTTCCTTTAAATTAATAAAAAACACACCAATAATGAAAAATAAAAAATAAAACAATAATGCAAAACGCGGCTTACCGTTGGTGAGTCACGCAGAATGAGAACTTAATCAACGAATGTAAGCACATTAAGAATGAATGTATATTACATTAAGAATGGAAAAAGAATGAATGTATATTACATTAAGAATGGAAAGTTGAGTATTTATGTTTAATGAGATTTTAATCTTGTCATGATTGTGATAAAAATGTTATAATATAAATCCAAATTCAAAATTTAAAAGATTTCATGTAATATTATTGAACTTAAAATTTACATGGTCATATAAGGTTATGAAATTATTAAATTTAAAATTTGCGTTGTAATTTTTTTACACAAAAAGACATTAAATTAATTAAAATTTTCTTCTTACACAAAAGACGTTAAAGTTTTCTAAATTTAAAAGTATTGAATTTAAAATTATTAAATTTAAAATTTGCTTTTACACAAAAAGACATTAAATTAATTAAAATTTTCTTCTTACACAAAAGATGTTAAAGTTTTTCTAAATTTAAAATATTATTGAATTTAAAATGTGATTTCATTAAAGGTTATTAAATTTAAAATTGCATTGTATTTTCTTTTAAAGCAAAAAGCATTTAAATCTTCATTGTAATTTTTTTTTATACACAAACATTTAAGATTTTGAAATCATTAATAATATTATTTAAAAAATATAACTAAAATTATATTTTTTATTATATAATCAGATATATTTAATAAAAACAATATTTATGTAATTAACCTAAATTTAAATTCAAAATTAAAATGTTTTAATACATGTAATATATAGATATAAGTGTGTTCTAAATTTGTTTTCTTAGCTAAGAGCTCATCTATATACTTTACAAAATTGACATACCTAAAAAACAAATCTGCAATGTCATATACTTTACAAAATTGACATACCTAAAAAAACAAAATTTACATGTCATGCAATCTGCAATGTCAATTCATTTAGCTCTAAAGAGTAAGGTAGTGTCTGATTTGGCCATTGATTTTTAAATCGTTTTTCACTAATTTAATCCCCTAATAGAGGGCATAAGCTTCAACTTGGTCATTTAACTCTAAAGAGTAGGGTAGTGTCTCACTTGGCCATTGATTTTTAAATCTTTTTCACTAATTTAATCCCCTAGTAGAGGGCATAAGCGGCTATTGATTTTTAAATCTTTTTTCACTAATTTAATCCCGTAATAGAGGGCATAAGCTTCAACTTGGTTGTTTGTCATGCATCCTAAGCCCCCCTAAGCCCGATGAATATTCTCCAACTTCAACTTACAAAATTGACATACCTAGAAAACAAATTTACATGTCATGCAATTTGCAATGTCAATTCATTTAGCTCTAAAGAGTAGGGTAGTGTCAGATTTGGCCATTGATTTTTAAATATTTTTCACTAATTTAATCCCCTAATAGAGGGCATAAGCGCTTCAATGTCGCGATGAATATTCTCCAACATAAAACACATCATCTCCAACATAGAACACCCATTCGCCCCTTTTGTCATCCCTAAAATTAATAAAATTTTAATAAAAATATCTTATAATATGAATATTCTCCAACATAAAACACCCATCCTCCCCTTTTGTCATCCCTAAAATTAATAAAATTTTAATAAAAATATCTTATAATATGAATATTCTCCAACATAAAACACCCATCCTCCCCTTTTGTCATCCCTAAAATTAATAAAATTTTAATAAAAATATC